>JAUZSX010175257.1:0-16587 GCA_034780655.1 Idiosepius hallami
ACTAAGATGAGGACAAAAGTCCGAATAATAAAGTTAATACCTAAATTACGATGCCTCATCTCAAAAATAAAAAAAAACTATGATCAAATTTATATATTGACAAAAGAAAGACATTTATCAAAAAGACGTTATTTCTAGGCATTAAATAACCATGAAAAGACAAAACCAAAGCAAAAAGAAAGAGGTTTCCAAAACCTGATTGTTTCTGGTATCAAATGACCAAAAAAACATTGATATGCCCTACAAATAACAACTTTAATTTCTTGAGTCTGGTAATATTTTTCTTTAGAACTTTGAAAACTATTCTTAAATATTGTCACAACAGTTTATCTTTTCATCCCCAGTTCATCTCAAAATAGCTTGCTTCATTTTAGGTTTGAACATCTTGGAAGAATAAAAATCCAAACCTATTAATAATGAAACAAAATTGGGTTAGATTATTTCCTTTCATCACCCCAAACCCTTCACCCTTTCTTTTGCATTACAACCAAAGCATTAAACAAAATTAAATTTGATTCACTCAATTACTGGTTTTATTTTTATCTTTTCTCAGATATTTGTTTATTTTAGACTGATAATTTCCTTTTATTTAATTATATATTTTTTTTAAATAATTTACCTAATTGATCTATATGGATGGATTATTCATTGTAATTTGAGTTGTTGTAATCAATATTGATACAAGAGGTTTTCTTTTTCTGACTGGCTGGTCGTTGTTGCTGATGTCTTGTCTTCATCATTATTGCATTCATCTATCTTTCCAGGAAAAAAGAATTAGAAGAAAAAATTTGAAAATATTGATTTGACTTCCTTTTTGATTTTGTTGATATTGAGATGAATGAGTTAGTCAATTCAAACTTAGAGACATTAGAGGAAGTTGCTGGTTTCACATGAATACTTAAAGCTTTTCATTTGAAACAAAAAAGAAATATTATGTAAATAGCATGCATCTCACAGGCTGTATGCTGCGTGTGTCTACAAAAAACAAACAAACAAGATCATCTTTTATAGTTTGAGAAATATTTACTAAAACAGAGTGGAGCATTGGTAAAAGCTTGGTTTCTAGAATCGTATGACATGAGTTGAAATCCCAGTCAAAACCATTGCATTTACTTTTAGTTCCTTGGGCAGATGAAGTTCGTTAACTTGGGGAAAGTAACTCGTCTAGGTGGAAGGAAACTCTAATTACATAAGCCGAGGTGTATAAAAAGTATGTAAAAATGGCCTTGTGCCTAACTTGAGTTGGTGCTCAACTAAGTAAATATAAATACCTTTAGAATGTCTTTCAAGGAAAAACTTTTGGTACTCATTTTTATTTTCTTAGTATTTCTACTAATTCCTATTTGTTGTGTAGTATTGACCCTTTTTTTTAAGCTTTAAGGAATATTCTATTTTACTTAACTCTTTAAACCCTAGAGCCGATATATTGGCTCTGGCAACCTAAGGCAAAAAGACACACACACACGCACACACACACACACTGATATTTCGACCCTGTCCTTTGGATCCTGACTTTGCTAAATTATCAACTAGTGACTACTCACTGAGAGTTGTTCTATTAAAAGACCATATTAGGGTTGAAATTACAGTTTGCCTTTTTGTTTGCATTAGGTTACTAAGGCCGATATATCTGCCCTTTAGGATCGGAAGGGTTAATGGAATGCCTCTGTTCAGTTAAATTGTCCACTTGCATTACACACATGTTACTGGCGGGGATACTTAAAGGGGTACTGATTTGACTCCTTTTGTTGCTGGTAGTTATTTCTGGCAGAATATTATTTTGGTCTCCTTATCTGAAATTAAGATGAACAGTCATTTGGGTTCACTCCAAAAGTTCTTTCTCTTATATAGGATGTGAGTGCTCCATAGCATAGCCATAGAAATAAAATGCATAATGACTTAGTTATGTTTTTCTGAGTCTGGTTAGTCAAGAAAAGAAACTAGGAATCACCATTTGTGATTTCATTTTTGAAACTTAAATTTTAAAATATTTATCAGTTTTTACCACCTCCCAAAATCTATTCAGAATTTTTAATGCTTTTCAATTTTTGCCTTTCTTTAATTAAATACAAAACTCAAAATTGAACTAAATAACTTTCAACAATTGCAATAATTGGTTGCTTAGTTGGTTTATTTTACCACATATCAACCCTCTTGTGTTATTTAATACTGAAGAGATTATTTGGTTTTGTTTGTTTATTGCTTATTAGGTTTTATTCATTTGTTTTTTTCCAAAATTACAATTGCCACAGAATCTTATATAAATACATACACATAAATATATATATATATATAAGAAAAAAATGTTTTATGAAAAAAATTTCCAAAAGAACATGCATGAAAAAAAAACCCCCAAAAAAATATCTTAACGACAACAAAAAAGACATCAGATTAAAACCCAATTAAAAACTAGAATGTAACTGAAAAAAAATGTCAATCCCTGAAGGTGGTGAAGGAGGATCGAAAATGTTTGGTAGAGAACTGGCAAATTATATTAAGACACTCAACCCCGCAACTAAGTTCCTTTTTATAAAAAGAAAAAGAAAAAATTAAATTGAAAATATTCAAAAATAAATTTAAAATAAACAACAAAAAATCAAGACATCAGATAAAAACTCAATAAAAACTAGAATGTAACTGACCAAAAAATTTAACATTTAAAAAAAATTTCATTTTCACAAAAATTTAAATTATTAGCTTATACAGTTTGTATATTATGATTATATATATATTGGTTTATCCATTTTATTTAATTTAAAAAACAAAGTTTTTCAAAAAATGCACAGAAAACATTTTAAGTACAACAAAATAAATAAATATAAATATCAGATAAAAACAATAAAAACTAGAATGTAACTGACCAAAAAATGTCAATCCCTGAGGATGGTCATGGGGGATCAAAAATGTTTGGTAGAAAGCTTGCAAATTGTATTGATATACTTGAGTAGTAGTTTCTTAGTAGAAAACAACTAAAAAATAAATAAAATTCTTTTTAATAAAACATGTCTGAATTAAGAACTTGTATTGATTTTTATTTTTTCTGTTAGAAAATTGGTTTTGCTTAGTAAAAATTTACTTTGGAGAACATAATCATGATTTTTTTTTTTTTCAAATGTTTTCATAATAAAGAAACGAAGAAATGACTTGAAAAGAACTGTTAATATTTTATACCAGTCTTTTCAAAAATTTTATTTATTTTCACATCTGTCATGTGAAAATTAGAAGTACAAAAAAAATGTTGGTTGTCTGCAAAAATTTGAATATTTGTTGAATCTTTAAAAAGTGTTTGATTTTTATTTTAAAATCACTAATCAAAGAAACATGAAGCGTTTGAAAACTTTCTTTGATAATCTGGGTCTGGGTCTAATTAGCTTCTGACCTCGTAACAGTTTATAGCAGCCCTCTTGATCTTTAGAAAATGCATTTTAATTTAGATACTGTGGAACCTCAGATTTTCAATGTACCAGGTTATGTACAAATCAGTATTCAAACCAAATAAAAGAGAAATTTTTGTAATGATTTTGGAATGAAATTTTGATTTTTTTTACTGTCCTTAGAAGATGAAAATGTGTAAAATATGCAAAGAGAGACTATAGAGTAAATGGACTCTGATTCAAACAAATGTCTTTTTGAACTAGGTTCCTAAAGTTTGAGAACAGAAATACCATTGGTGGCAAGGTGGAGCATTGGTAAAAGCTTGGACTTAAGAATCATAATACACAATTTCAAACCAGAGTCAAAACCATGAACAGATGGGGTTCATTAACTCGGGAGGGTAGCTCATTTAGATGATGGGCAACACTGATTACAAAAGCTGGAACCGTAGTGCGCAGGTTTGAATCCAAGTTGTTCCATTTACGTTAATATGTTGACTAATACCCTTGGGAAAGGTATGAATTCCCATCTTCCCTCCAACTATGGATTAAATAGTGAAACTTGTTTTTTTAAAAAAGAAAACTATGTGCGTATAATAATGTTTATCATAAGTAATTGTTCTCGGCATTAAAATGACCTAAAAAGGTTGATATAATATTATATTTACTTGGTGAGCACCAACCCAAGTTTGGCACAAGGCCATTTTTACGTGCTCTTACCCGGATTTTTTACATTCGTTGTTACCATTCACCTAGATGAGTGGCTCTCCTGATTTAACAAGCCCCATCTGCCCGAGGCAGCTAAAGGTTAATATAATGATTTTGACTGGGATATGAACTTGCATAATTCGATTTCAGAGCCCAAGCTTTTACCAATGCTCCACCGTTGCTGCCTAAAAAGATTGATATGCCGTTAAAAACAAAACAAACAAGTGAAATAGAGAATAATAAGGGTGAGGACAATAGTCTTAATAATGTTTGTAGAATGTGCTTTTAATAGTTATTTGATTATTAAAATGGAAAAACAATCTATTTTAAAATATCAAAATTTCCAGACATCAAGTCCAGATTGAGTTAGAAGTGTAAAGATGAATCTAATACAAGTCATTTTCGACATTATTATTGATCTATTTATAAATGTCTTTATTTGACAATTCAATCAATTTGAAAGATGATAAACTTTCTATGGTGACTTACCAACTTTAAATAGACCTGTTGTATCTATAAACAATGATATGATTTGTAGGAGTAGCAGCTTGAGATACTTGCATCTTTTGGTATTAAACATCCTGGAACCAAATCCACAAATCCATAACTAAATCCATTTCTGGATTAATATTTACCTCAACTTTTATGGATCTCTTTGTTCATTTACTTTTTTGTCTTCTACATTTTCATAGTGTTTCCAAGTTTGTTCTTCTAAAATTGAAAAAATAAAAGCATCTTTAGCAATTTTTTCTAGCTTTTAGTAAATCTTATTAGTTTTTAGTAGTATTTTTTCTTTCGAAATATGTTTTAATCTATTTAGATTGTAAAGACATAAAAATGCTAAAAAAGATTAGTTTTAAGTGAATATTTTCTTAGTATTCTTAGTATTAATAAAAGCTTGTTGTTACAGTAATAACTGTAATAAATACTAATAACTATAGAATTAAAAGAAATGTTTAAATCCCAAAGTAGTCAAGTAATAAGAATATTTTTTTAATTATTAAAAGCATATCAAAGCCCTACTATTAAATAAAGAATTAAAAGGAATGGTAAAATTAAAAAATAGTCAAGTAATAACAAGAATATTCTTTAATAAAAGCATTATATCACAGCCTTACTATTAGTAAAGAATTAAAAGAAAAATCACAAAATAGTCAAGTAATAACGAGAATATTCTTTTATAAAAGCATAATATCACAGCCTTACTATTAGTAAAGAATTAAAAGAAAAATCACAAAATAGTCAAGTAATAACGAGAATATTCTTTAATAAAGGCAAAATATAACAGTCTTACTTTAATAGTAAGGCTGTGATATTATGCTTTAAGGAATTAAAAGAAAAATCACAAAATAGTCAAGTGACAATGAGAATATTCTTTAATAAAAGCATATTGTTCCAAGCCTAGTAATAGAATTAAAAACCAATGAATGTTTCATAAAAAGAGAAGATACAAAACTTTAAGTGAATTTATTTGTTCCTATGATTTATCTGATCTTATTTGAATTGTTTTTTGATCATTTCTTTTCATTGTTGATTCTTCAATTCTACAAGCAAATGCACTGAATAAAATCTTCCTCTGAAATATCATCTGGTTTTTTATATGTAAACCAATTTTATGCATTCTATCAAGTATAGATTCTAAATCAGTAGTTTTCATATATTCTTTTATAGCAATAGATCACTTGACTCCCAAGGTAGGTATTAATTGATCTCTGTTTTAACACCCACACTAAAAAAAAAAAAAAAAAATGAAGATGGCTTATATGTTTATTAATCTTATTCCCACAAATCTAATATAGATTTTGAAAATAATAAATAAGTTAAGCCTCGAGGCCCTTTCATCCAACATATCATAAGGAGAAAATCATTGCTAAATGTAAAACTGTAATAGCAAAAAGAGAAAAAAAGTACAAAAAGTTTTCCTTTTCTTTTTTTTTCTCTATTCGCTACTAAAGTTTTACATTTACTAACGATTTTCTCCTGATGAGATGATGGACAAAAGGGCCCCGAAGCTTAACTCAATTCTTATTTTCAAAACCTGTTATAAATTTTTGTACCTCAAAGCATTTATTTAAATCTAATACAGTAAATATTATTTGTACAAATGGAATCATTTTTTGTCATGTTTAAAATAAATCTGACTTTTAATTGAGTTAAAAAAAGTGCCCTGCTTTTATTGTTAGTTTATTTTGAATCTCCTATTTTTATTATTTTTTCAAATTCTTGGTTAATTCTTCTCTATGCCATTCCTCTTGTGTTTATTGACAGTTTTGATTCTATTTATCTATATATTAATTTACTTGTCCTTTGTTCATCTGTCTGGTGCCACGAATAACAATCATCATCCCAAACAGTAATTAGAGAAGAACATATCGTCTCCCATTATTATTAACTCTCTTTTTACGGAAATCATTTTATATTCCTATTTTATTGGGTTTTAAAAATTTTTTGGCGATTGAAATTTCCAGTTTTTGCTAGTTAAATTTATTTTTGTGAACCGTTGTCTTCATTTCACATAGTTTTTGTTTCGACCAACTTGTTTTGATTCCCTCATTTCAAATGGGAGGATTTTCAAAAACCTAGATCTTGCGTTTCTGTTTAAATCACTATCTTAATCCTTTAAACCCTAAAGGACTGATATATCGGCCCTGGGAACATAAGGTAAAAGAAGACCCACCGATAATTTGACCCTGATATCTTCCTCTGATATAATGGCTTAGAGTGATTACTTGGTAATTTTGATAAGTTAGGGTTCAAAGGATTTAATAAAATTGACTTTTTTTTTAATGTTAATTACAAAAGAGATGAAAGTCAAATACATATGAGAGCCCTAAGTCTAAAGTTAAAAAAATCTTTTGCTTTTAGGGTCTCCCCACCCCCATTTAAACCCTCCGTCCCATTTCCTTGGCATTTTAATCAGATAGGAGATCAATTGATTGGAAATGTCAGTTATGATAATAATGAGCATAAATTATCAATTTTTCTAATAGACATATATACTATAGAACTGGGCAGCAATGGTGGAACATTGGTAAAAGCTCGGGTTCTGGAATCGTATTACGCGAGTTCAAATCTCAGTCAAAAACCATTACTTTCACTTCAGCAGATGGGGCTCTTTAACTCGGGAGAGCATCTCATCTGGGTGAAGGGTAATACCGAATATAAAAAGCCCGGGTAAGAGCACATAAAATTGGCCTTGTGCCAAACTTGGGTTGGTGCTCACCAAGTGTGTGTGTGTGTATATATATATATATATATATATATATATATTATTAGATTACTTACCCTATAATGTTATTTTCTTAATATTATTATTATTTAAAACCATAACAAAAGAGTTTGATGATCTAATATTTATCATGATTTTAACTTAAATTATTCAGTCTGGATTTTCTTAATAGATTTCATAAATATTTTATCAAATTTTTAAGTTTTGTAATTTTATCAAAACAATTTTTACCTTTTGTTCTACACATTTGATTTGACATTTTATTATAAAAAAAAAATTGGTAAATTTAATAGGAAATTATTTTTTACATTGTTTCATTTGATTGTCTTTAAATTGAATTCTCTTAAATACGCTAGTCATTTCTGGATTGACAATTTCAAAGTTCATCTATTAGGCATTTTTTTTAGCACTTATAATGTATACTAAACTATTATTATCTTTTTTCACGAATCTCATTATCATTCCTGAATGTTGCAATAAGTTAATAAAATTAATTTGACTTAAATGAAATTTTGAATCCATGAAAAACTGTCATTAAGTGTAAATTTTAAATCTTATCTAATATTGAACTAAAATTTTCTTTTTTCAAATTATTTTTAAATGTCTAAAAAGAAATTATTATTTTTAATTTTTTTAGTTGTACAAAAAGGCTCGTCGATTGGGATATGGTGAAAGTGACATCTCAGCTGTTTACCGAGCTACAAGTGCCTAAAGAATGGGTCACACCAGTCCATTGTGTTTGTATAGATCTGAATTTGTGGGGATCATAAAATCTATTTCTCTCATTTCATTTTTTCACACCCCCATTGGAAGATTGTATGTCTGTCTGTTTGTCTATTCATTCATAGATGAAGTAAACTCCCGATATTTTTTTTAAGTAGAAAAATCATGTAAACTTAGTTAATAAAAGTTCTTCATGTTAAGATTCTATCATCCAACAAAACAAAAATCACATTTGGCAAAGGTGGTTCTTCTTCATAAAACATGATTTTATTTATCAATTGAAAAAAAATTTTTTTTTTTTTTTTCTCATCAAAATTGTCTTTTTTTTGTTCAACTCAGTCATTAATCATTTTTCATATTTTTTTTTTATTTTTTTTATTGAATTTTGGGTTTTATAATAAATTCTAAATTATTTCATCAAAATTGTCTTAAAAGTTAGCATTAAAAAAAGCTTTTTAGATTTATGAAACAATAAGAAAAAATGTAATTTTTAAATTTGACGTATTTATAAGGAATTTTAATTTTTCTAATTAGTTATTCCAATTAATTTTGATTTAATCTATTTTAATATTTCTTTTTGAATTTTAATATTATGACTTCTCAGCGAATGAAAGAAGACTTTTTATTTTTTTTTAAAAAAAGTCATTTTTAAACGACAAAATATAAAATCTATTCTTTTTAAAATATCATCTTTTAAACATTGATTTGATTCAGGTTTATTAACTGATTTTAAATTTGAAAACGAAATAAAAAATCTTTCCACTTCCCCTCAAAAGTTTAATTACTAAAAAAAAAAAAATGGCCAACATATTTGTTGCTCTTTCCTTCTTGCATTCGTTAATTCTTCATCAATTCTTTCACTTTATTTCATCCTCATTTTATGAAAAAATTAACTGCATGTAAACCATTTTAGAGAACAATTTTTTTTTTTTTTTTTTTTTAATCAACATTTAAAAAATTTTATTAAAAACCTCCCTCCATTTTTTTTTTTTTTTTTTTTTTTTTTTTAATTGCTTCCAAGGATTTTAGCATTTTATTCATGTACATTATTACTTTTGGGAGTAAATAGATTTTTTTTAATTTTAAGAAGTTGTATATTTTTTAGTTGGTCTGTGAAGTTTTGAAGTAATTTAAATCTTTTTTTTTTCTTTCATTTATAAAAGTAATAACTTTTCTTGTACAATAAGCTTTACACCAAGAATATGATGGAACAATATTTTTTCTTTTTTTTCTCTTCCATCTTGAGTAGAACTCCAGAAAATATGTCAATTTTTTTTCTTTGTAACCCATTTTAAAAATTTCTAAATTTTAAACTTTTTCTTTTGTCAGTTTTTTTTTTTAATATAATAATTTGGTTATCATACGATTTGTTCACTTTGATTGCTTTATTTTGCTGCAAAATGTATTTTTAAGGAAGTTTCTTTTTTGTCTTTTATAATATTTCATTTTATTAAAGTTACTTTTATATATTTTTATCCTTCTTTATTTTTTATTACTTCAGATAAATCTAGTCAAATAATCCAAAATCATAGATTTAAGTCATCCATGCTTCATCTGGTCATCATCATCATCATCATTATTCACCTGACATATCAAATTTCTAGATGTTTTTTGTTTTTGTTTTTTTTTTAATAGAAAAAAATGTTTCTTGAAGAAAATTTAAAACATTAAGACACATCCCATAAATTTAAATAATCAAATATGTTACTATTTTTATAGCATTTTTTTCTTTCTTTTATTTCTCAACTTTAAAAAATAGCTGGACTGACATTTTATTAGAACTTTGTGTGTCAGTTAAAATGTAAAGATGCACTTTTTAAAGAGAAATTAATTCATTAGATTTTCTCTGCCAGACAAAAACTTGCTTTTATTAGTTATATACACAGTACCCCACAAAAGTTTACAATTTAGATTTTGTATTTCTGGCTCCCAAATGAAACTTTTTATACACATAAAATATGGATTGAAAATAAGAACATTAGGAAAATTAAAGAATAATAATTGAAAACAATGTGAAAAGAAAACTTAATTAACAATACAAACGTTTACAACATATTTACAAAATACTTGATATTGTTTTGAAAATGTTTTGTAAATAGTTCTCATCTATGGACCCATAGTTCCAATTCTTTTTATTAAAAAAAAAAAAAAAGCAATTGTAATTTTTTTTTAATTTGGTGTAAAATCTTTTTTGATCGCATTGCAATTCTTTTTTTTTTAAGACAATTTTGTTGAAATAAAGTTTATTTTTGAAAAAAAAACCCCAAATGTTTCCCTCCATTTCAAAAAAAAATTTAATTGTTCTTCCTTTGATTAAAATTAAATAGGTTTTTTTTTTTTAAGAAATTAAGGTCTTAAACACTAATAGTCGTAACAATAAAACATTAGAAAAACAAAACTTTCACATAGTTATTCTCTCTCCACTAATATTGTGTAAGTCCATCACCATCAATATACCATTTTCTTTAACCCTATCACAAATGCAGCTATTGAGCATATTATTAGTTTGCTCTTAAAAAAAAAATCCAATAGTTGATTCATTAATAATTATGTGTGCCAATCTTCTTTCTCCCTATTCAAATATTTTCTTTCTCATTTTTTTTTTTTTATATTTTTGCTTACATGAAAAACCACAAAAAACTTTCTTCCTTAATTTGTTTTTTTTTTTAAATAAATCCAGTCAAAAAATGTTGAGCTTTTTATTCTTTTGCCAACTAAACATCCAAACAACTTTTTTTATCATGAATGCTGTTGCTGCTGCTGCTATCTAGTGTTCAAAAATTCCTTATGCAAATTAGTTTAAGAAAAATTCTTTATGCAAATTAGAAAAAAAGGGTGTTTTGTACAATGACTATTTTCATTTGCTGATAAAAAGAAATTGTTTGATAAAAAATGATTTCTTTTATAAATACAAGCCATTACCAAATTCGATATCCAATTTAAAAGATGTTTTTTTTAACAAAACGAGATCAATATCAAAGTTCACATTTCTCATTTCATTTTAACAAGAAAAATTCATACCATCATATTTGCATCTTTTTTTTTTATGAAAACTGAAATATCTTTTTAATTTCATAAACATTTGTCATAAATAGTTTTGTTTTTTAATCGGATGACTTTTTTTATTTGGTAGAAACTATTTTTTTTTTAAAAAAAGGAAAGAAATTTACAAACTTATTTTTATTTTCCTAAAAACAAACTTTTCTCCACCCTCTCCTTTTTACTGTCTTTTAATTTTTTTATATAAATTGTTTTACTAGTAGTAATAATAATAATAATAATAGCAAAATAAAACCTTTTTTTTTTCCTTGTCATTTACTGGTTTATGCTTTTAAAAAATGTCTTAAGAAATCAATTAAGGTTTCATAGATTTTCTTTTTTTCTTTTACTTTTATTTTCAATTTTTCTTAGAAAAAATCAAAATCAGTTTTAAATAAAAACCACAAAAATCCAATGAAAATAAATTAAATGTTTTTTTTTTTTTTTTTGTAAATTAGAAATGAACAAGTTAAGAAGGGTTAAGTGATTTGATTCTGTTATAATTAGCAAAATAACTTATTTGATTAAAAATGATTAATGAACTTTTGTTTGTTCTGTAAATGTAAATGTTTTAAATTAATATTTGTCAAATTCCTTTATGAATGATTATTTTAAATCATCCATTTTTTTTTTTTTTTTTTACTTTGATTTTTATGATTTTGTCTCATGAATGGATGGTTGCAGCCAATTTCTTCTTCATTTTAAGAATTTAAAACGAGTTTACATATTGTATTCATTTGGTTCATTAAACAAAACAATCTCACTTGCGCTACTCAATATAGATTTTTAACTCCAATATATATTTCATTGTCATTATGAAATAGCTGTGCTAAATTCTTGAAGGTTCATCATTTTCACTTTTTTTTTTATCGTTTACTGAACCATAATAATGATAATGATAATTATCATCATCCTTATCACAACCATCATCATCATCATCATGATAATTTTCAGTATTTGATATGGTTTTGAGACCATATCAAATTAGACCTTGCAAAACAAACAAAAATATATATCAACATTCAACACTGCTGTTCAAATAAAACTTCTTTCATATTTCACTGATATACTGAAAAAAAACATTTTTCTCAATGTGTGTGTGTTTATATATATATATATATATATATATATATATATATATCTGTTTTCGAAATAAATATAAAAAAACTATTCATGCATTTGTTTTGTTTTGATTATGTTTTTTACTTTTATTTAATTTTTTTTTCTGCAAATATTTACTTGAGATTTTTTAATTGTTTAAAAAAGATCTATTTTTCCATTTTCTTGGAATGAGGATTGATAATTTGTATATTTATTATAAAGTCATGGACATAAATGTAACAAAGATGAGGACCATTTAATAAATATACAAAAAAAACTCCAATTATCTTCAAACGATCAGATCTAAAGAAAAAGAAGCTTCAACCTCAATTATTGTAACAAGTAAAAAAGATTTTGATTAAGAATAATTGTTGTAGGATTCTCTAATAATTTCTGTTGTGATATATTGAGATCATTTGTTTGCATTGGGCACATTTCAGGGCAGCATGTTCTAGTCAGCCATCCTTGAAATTCTGTCAGCCTGCAAAAAAGGTTTCATCTCTAGGTTCTGCTGATCAACTCTCCCAATTATTCACATCAATGCCCAGTGCTACCAGATTTTTCCTGACAATATCTTTGTATTGCTTCATTGCTTTCTATTTTGGCCATAGTCTGCACTTAATCTCTCCATAAAACATGTTTAGGCATCCTGCAGTCATCCATTCTCACTAGATGCCCTGCCCATTGTATCTGGTTTTTGTCGTGGAAATCTCTGCTTGTCTACATTGACATCAGATCATTTTAGGTTTAAGATTAAGATTAATGGAAATGCCTCAAAAGTGTTGATATTTTGCTGCTAAGTAGTCCATGTATCTGAGCAGTATCGAAGGATTGCTGTACGTAGCACTTGTACATACTCATTTTTCTCTTATTGGTGAGGGTTTTGACCACACGCGTCCCCCTAGGCTTCTAAGAGTCCTGCTACCTTTCTCCATTCTGCAGAAAATGTTGAGTGAATCATCCTGAGAAATACAAGTCCTACCAAGATCTATTTGACAATTCAGTCTATTGCTGTCTGTAAATGTTTTGTTCTTCATATCGATTAAAGGGAAAGTGAACAACTCCTCTTTGTTTTTTCTCTATGGGACAAAAGAATTATAAATGCATTTATATAAGTATTTGTAGACTTTTTTGTTTTGAGAAAAAAAAAAGGTTTATTTAATATTTTTACCATTCATCTACAAATACTTGTTTAAATGCATTTTTTCTTCCTATTTAAACTTGTCCAACAACTGTCTGCTGTCTCAAATAAGAATAATAATCACTCATTTAAAAAATCTTTATAAAAAAACTGGTATTAATTAGTGAAATTTTAATTTAACATAAAGCAATGCCTTTGAAAAGTAAAAAAAATTATACAGGATCCATTTAGAATTAGTTCTATTGATTGTAATATTTCCAACAGTTGTTCTCTAAGTTTTTTTGTTTTTTTTAATTTTGATCCGATCTGAACTAATATTCAATTAATTTTTCTATTAAACAATAAACTCATTCTGTTGTTTTAAGTGCAAAGGGGGCTTTAAATCCCTCGTCCGACCCTTTAAATATTAAGGGTGATTTATTAACAAGAGACTTTAGGCACCTGCCCCAACCTACAAAAAAATGACCTTTTTCCTAACGAGTGAAATCTGACCATTTTTTTTTTTTTTTCAGGTCTTTTTTCCTAATTAGTAAAATAGGTATTTTTACCTGGCAGCATGTTTTATTTTTATGTAGAAGAAAGAAACCACTTAAAAGATCTGTTCTATCTGCATTCACCTTAAAAAATGGCCTTGTGCCAAACTTGGTTGGTGCTGCTCACCAAGTAAATATAATATATCTAATATTAATATTGCATTTACCTAAAAAAAAATGGCCTTGTGTTAAACTTGGTTGGTGCTCTGCTCAAGTAAATATATATCTAATATTACTATTAATATTGCATTTACCTAAAAAAATGGCCTTGTGCCAAACTTGGTTGGTGCTGCTTACCAAGTTAATATACTACTTATTTTTTAATAATATACTAATTTTTGTATAAGTTATTTATTTTCAATAATTTTCAGGTGGAAAAACACCTCCCCCCCAAAAAAAAAAAGTTACTTTTTCTATTTTAGTTTTTTTTTTTTTTTTTGTGACCTCCCCCTCCCATAGCAATCCATTAACCCCTCCCACAACCTGAACCTTGGAATTATTTTTACAAACTAAAAACTAAACAAAGGATGAAAGAAATTTCTACTTTTAATTGCTTGTCAAAACATTTTATAAATTACTTTTTTTTTTCATAATAAAATTTTAAAAGTTGTGGGTGTCAGAAATGTTGTTGAACAATATTGGATATAATAAAACCTCTAAGTAATTTTTTTTTTTGGTTTTATAAATAAAAAGTTTTGAATAATTTATTCTATTTGTTGTTGTTGGCAAGCGTCTGTCATTACCAACAATGCTATAGAGACTGAACTATGATATCTTATGATCAACGATAGCCCACTATGCCCAGACCCACTATGCCGAGACGATGTGTGGCCTGTGATGCAATTTGTGCTTTTTGTTTATATGTCTATTTGTGTTGCTGAATGCAATGTTCAGACAAAAGTAGCAAAGCAACAACACCTGGCAACTAAATTAAACCAAGTCAGTTGTTCTTGGTGGCAATCCAAAAGGTGCAACATGAAGAAGGTGTGTCTACATAGAATGGTGTTACACTTATATTGCATAAATGTGCAGGATATGGTATTATATTTACTTGGTGAGCAGCATCAACTGAATATAATATCACATTTATTTGTGCAGGATGTGAAATAAACCTAAGTTGATTTTGATGCAAAGCCACTTTAAAATGTAACGATTTGGTTCAGTCTGCAAAGTTCAATTCTTTTAATTTTTCTGTTCATTTGTGAAATGATGTAAGAAAAAAAAAAAGGTGCTAATAATAACTTAATACCAAGAAGGTTGTTTTTCATCTTTTCAACAGAAAAACATGTTTGTTTGATTATAGGTTTACATTATTAAATCTCTGCTTTATCTATGAAAATCCATTTTTAAATCATTTTTAATTTTAATTATTCCACACCATAACTAGATTAACCTTCATTTCTTTTTTCTTTTTTTTTAATATACATGTGACCATGTGTATATTTCCTTTACTAACCTGAAGTGATGACACAGTTTTGGTGGCTAAAGCGAGACTGGCGCCACCAGCAGCTATCGCCACTGGGCAAAGTAGTAGGCATAAAAAATTGAATTAATGCCTTTAACAGTTAAAAAATCAAGACTGGAGATGGGTTTTGCCATATTCATTTAAATGTCATTGTGATGATTGGTTGGTGGCTTTTAGCATCACTCTCATCAAAATATCAATTTAACAGCTTTTAATATTATTATAAATTTCTTTTATTCCTGATATTCTAAATGTAAATTTTATTCTATTTTTTCTTTTCACTCTCTCTCTCTCTCTTTCTGGAGGTTGGATTGTATGTCTACTAGTTATTTACTTATCACGTCATAGCATTGCTCCTGCTGATTTCTTCAGCGGATGGGCACTTTAAAATAACACCAGTAGAAAGGCCTTTCCTTCTCGGCAGCCGCCATAGCTCATATGGTAGAACGCCCAACTGTCACCCAGCCGGTTTGCATTCGATCTGGAGTGGGGGTGGACTTGCTGTTTGCAGAGCCGTGAAACGGTGAAACAGACCTGTCGACGGATTGCAAAAAATTATTTTATTTTATTTATATATATATATAAACATATGCATATATATATATGTGTATATGACAATGCTATAGATTTCAAACTATGACATCTTATGACCAACGATGGCCCACTAGTCCTGGATGCCATGTGGCCAGTGCCGTTGGCGGTGTGCCTATGCTGTAGGAGTGGCGTTTTTTTAATCTCAGGTACATTCACGGCAGATGACACCAGTGCGGGAGACAAGTAGAGCGTTCGAGAGCTTACATTAAAAAATAATTCATATATATATATATATATATATATATATATATATTCAGCAAATACAACGTTTATATACACACACATATATATATATATTCTTCTTCTTCTCCTTCTTGGCAGTCACTCGTTATCGAGTATGACTGTCCTCCGTTTTAGTGTCTGTGGATCCTTTCAGGAGGACGCCTGTGCATGATGTCTTTTAACATGGGGGAGACTGATGCACCTGCAGCCACCACACGGCCTCTTGGCAGAGGAAGACCTGGTTCCAATGGCATGGAGAGGACCATGACAACTGGGGGCCATCCACTGTTGCAGCTTTCATCCGCCTTCAGTGCCATTGTGTCACTATGGACATCATCTGCCACATCCACTGTTGAGGTCTTGCACTATTTAACCCATAGATGGAGGGAAGATAGGGCTTCATACCTTTCCCAGGGGTATTAGTCGACATGTTAACGTAGACGGAACAACTTGGATTC
>JAUZSX010175368.1:0-16583 GCA_034780655.1 Idiosepius hallami
AAAAACACGAACGAACGAACGAACGAACGAACAGGCCTCGAAACATAGGTTCCCCTCATTAAAAATCGGGGTACCAAAAAAAAAAGAAGCAGAATTAAAACAATTATTTGTAAAGTAAAACCCCTAAAATTTAGATAATGACACCATAGTATCTTAAGTGTACATCGTAGCAGGTAAGGTATTTAAAAAATGTGACCAGGTCGAAGAATTCCAAGTTAGAAACAAGGGTTTAATGTATTTATTTTAGGAATTTCTGAAATGAGGATTCTTAATTTATTCATTTCTTTTTTTTTGTCCGAAAAATTCCTCTAAAAATTATTCATTTCTATTTTGCAAACTGTTGTCCCGATTTTACATTGTTGTTCTTCTTCACTTTGTTTTGGCAAACTTATCTATAAATATAAACCTTTATGCTCACTTGTGTAAAGATATATCTATGCAAAGCTTTATAGAGAAATTACCATGAAAACGTAATGCCAACCTGTCTAGAGACATAACAGTGTAAGCCTCTATGCCTAAGTGTCTTGAGACTTAACGATTTAAACCTAAAGCCCACCTGCTAAGAGACTTAACGACATAAACTTTTTATGCCTACCTGTCTAGACATAACAATGTAAACCTTTATGCTTACCTGTCTAAAGACATAACGATTTAAACCTAAAGCCCACCTGCTTAGAGACTTAACGACATAAACTTTTTATGTCTACCTGACTAGACATAACAATGTAAACTTAATGCCTACCTGTCTAGAAACATAATGATGTAAACTTCTATGCCCACCTGTCTAGAGATATAACAATGTAAGCCTCTATGCTCACCTTTCTAAAGATCTAGCTGTGTAAACTTTTATGCCTACCTGTCTAGAGGCATAACGATTTAAACCTCTACGCTCACCTGTCTAGAGACATAACAATGTAAATTTCTATGCCCACCTGTCTAGAGACATATCGATTTAAACCTAAAGCCCACCTGTTTAGAGACTTAACGATGTAAACTTTTTATGCCTACCTGTCAAGACATATAGCAATGTAAACCTTTATGCTTACCTGTCTAAAAACATGACGATGTAAACCTAAAGATTTTTTTAAAAATTCATTTGAAATGAGAAAACTTAAAAAATATCTTACTATTCATTATTTCTAGTAATAAATACTTGGTGAGCAGCACCAACCAAGTTTGGCACAAGGCCATTTTTAAGGTGAATACAATGGTTTTGATTGGGATTTTAACTTGCATACTACGATTCCAGAGCCAGAGCTTATACCAATGCTCCACCTTCATTTATTGTGTTATTAAAAAAGTATGGACAAAAGAATGTTTATCAAACATGTTTTATCTCAACATTTAATGACCTAAAAAGCTTGAAATGCCATAAAACATAAACCAAAAATAACAGCAGATTCTAAATTGATTTTAATAAGTAATTAACTTATCCAATAATTTTGCCTGAATTTATTTTTTGTAATAATTGTATTTTAATTGGTCAGCAATATATATTAAACTTTTTCTCCACACCTGTAGTAAATAATACTGAGGTTTAATAAATAAACCAATAGGATAGTTAAACCTAATAGTATAAATTTTCATAGATATTTGTAATTACCGACCAGACAGAAAATAAATAATTGATATTGAGCGAAACTATTTCAAATAATTAGGCAAAGACATTCTTGCTTCTGGTTCAAGAACCATTTTCTTGGTGTCATCAACAATTTCACTATAAATGAAATAGAAAAAAGGGTTATATTGTAAGACTCGAGTAACTTCATCAAAATATTAAATAGTTGCAATTAAAAGAAGAAAGTTTCAATTTATTTCTTTCATCTTTCATTGACAACCACAATGAGTGAATGGCTTTTATATCACATTACTTGATTATGTGCCTACTGACTTAAATACATTATATGGTTCCCTTGTCCCATTATCTAATCATCTGCAGGTCTAGATGATCAGTAGAGATTAAGATTGGAAGAGCCAACTTACTTTTGCAAAAGATAGTCAGCTGTCTGACCCTTCCAAATTTCATTTTTCCTTAGAGTTGTGTTGTTGAAACCAATGATGGAACAAACGCAAAGACCAGAAGTGGGATTTTTTTAAAACTTTATTATGACCATTTTGTTGGCTTGACCTTGTCACCTCCCTCTGCCTATAAAACTTTTTTATAGATACCCAGATCGTAACGTCTTTTATCTTATCATGTTTTTATACTATATTACTCAAAATTGTGTTAGAATTTATGTGTTTATATTGGTTTTATGGATGGAAAGGTGTCCGGTTGGTTGTTTGTTTTAAATCTTTTTATTTTCATGTTTATTTTTTCTTTGTTTCTCTTGCTTTTTTCTAAATTCCTCACTAAAAATGGCTTGTTTGATAAATAGATAAAATAACATTTTCAAAACACAATTGCCAAAGAAGTAATGGCATCCAAGACATTCTCAGAAAAAGGATCCAAAATTATTGCTCAAAATGTTTAATTCTCAAAATATCCACAGGGTGCTCAAAAAGTCAGGGGTCACTTCAAAAGAAATGTAATATTCCAACTGCCAAAGAACAAAAAAAGAAAATATTGCTCATATTGTTTTTTTTCTTCATTAAAATGTTATCTCACTTTTTGACTACCTTGTATAATATTAATCTGCCTGTCCAACGTCTGTCCTGTTTCACAAATAAGAATTAACACCATTGCTAACTGTAATTATTACCAGATATCTTTGTGATTAAAATTTACTTTTAATATTTTCATTCATTTAAAAATTCCCAACATAAGCAATGCCCTTGAAAATTAAAAAAAAAAAAAAAAGGTTGCTTGTTATTGCAAATTTTAAGTCTTTATACCCAAAACTAGCTGAGTATTTAAGCAGAAACTGTTCCAAATACATTTTTATAGATATACAGATTGTCACCAATAAGCCAATGGTATTTACATAAGGCCTCACAATGAAACGAAAACCAAAAAATCTAAAATGTAATTCACACAATGTGATCTTTGATTACTATCATCACAAGATCATTTCATTGTCTTTGTTATACACTAATCCGACACACTGTGATCTCTGCTTTTAGTTTCTAATTAAAGATGATGGAGTTGCTTATGAGTTTCTATGGGTTCTTTTCCTAAATCTATTTAATTACATTCTTGCTATTTATTGCTACTTTTTCTTTTGTAGATGGAAAAATAGATGAATAAATTGGTTAAGTAATCTTAACATTTCTAATTAGATTTGTTTTAGCAGTTATAAGTCTTTTGTTAACATTCATCACAACACATCACAGAAATAATAAAGAAATTTTGTTGGAAATAACAAACTATTCTAATTTTAAATGTATCTTTGTTTTAAATAAATGTTGAGAAATTAGAACCAAAGATTATACTGACATGTGGGTGTGGGAAAATTAAAATGAGTAACATTATGTGCTCAAGAATTAAATTTTCCCATCATTCTCAATGCACTTTTGACAGGGTTGAACAAGGCAATTTTTCAACATATATTTTTGAACTTTCTTAAATAATAAACCAATCTCCTAAATGTGCTCAGATCGATTGCACTGGTTTTGTATACATTTCACAGTGTTGAGTTCAATCTTTCTGCATAGAGGAATTTAAATCGTCAATATCAACCACAAAGAGACTAAACTTTCAGGAAATAAATGCCTAACTTACATCATTGCAATGCAATTTGCAGTTTTCCCTGATCCTTTGGAACAACTTTCATATCACCATTATTACCAATCCATATGGGATTATAACAATAATTCTTGAAAAGGCTGATATTTTTCGCCTAAATTCAGTGAAAGTTAAAATTATTTTGCAATGCATATCTAAATATTCCAAAGGGTCTTTTAGAAGCCTGGAGGTGATCAAAAGTTTGCTCCTAACTTCAGCTATGATCCTTTATTTTTCTCTGTATATAATAAACCGTCTAACATTTGCAATCATACCCAATAGGATTTTATAAAAAATATCCAAACACCCTGGGATAAAATGTGGTATTTTGGTCACTGGTCCCAATATCTTTAGTTTTTTTTTTAACTTCTTTGTAAGCCTCAATGGTTTCTTTCTGCTCCTAGCAGGTTATTCATGCAGATATATTAAACCATTAGTGTTGGAGCTAGACACTATTGGTTGGCAATCACTTTAATGAATATAATCAATGATATTATGACAGTAAAATAGCATTTCTTGAATTAATGCATATATATATATATATATATATATATATATATATATATACATACATACATATATATATATATATATAAATGTTATTCAAATGAGTTTGGACGAAACTTGATGAATATATAAAAGTACTGAACCCCACAACAAGGTCTGGTGTTAGAAAACAAGAAATAATTGAAAATAAAATATTAAAAAGATTATTTGAAAACAAATTGTTCGAAAATATATATATGTGTGTGTGTGTGTGTGCGTATAAAATATTGCTAATTTTGCCTTGATCAGTATACGAAATTTGATAAGTATTTACAAGATGATCAAGTTAGCCTTTATGATAACCTTTGCTCATCTTCCCTTGACTTTTTTTTAGCCCCACCATGTTGTCTTATGGATGACTGCTACCATTTGAGAAATTCTCATGGTGTCATGTAGAGAGACATTGTATGGGGGAGGGGAAGGAGGAGCAACAATGAGTTTTGAACAATCCAATATCACATTGTGTCTTTGCTGACATTCAGATTAGTTTATAAATAATTGATGGTTTCATATCTACTTTTTTCTTTTTTATTGCAAATAAGGCTTTTTTGATTAGACATAGTAATAAAAATCTTTCAAAAGGTACACATTTAGGGTAAGAAAATTGGCCTCCAGATTTCCACTATCGAAAGGTCTCAGAACAACCAGATTAAAATTACTAAGAATTTTTTAAGCTATTAACTTTTTAAAATATGAAATTAAAAATAAAATTTGTTTCCTAGCCTTTATAAATGTATTTCAGATTAAACATAATTTTAGAACAATTTAGATGCTTTTCATTGACAATCACATATTATTGATTTTTGTTTACTCAACTATTATTGTTGTGTATTCATTTTGTGTAAAACAGCACTTATGGCCATTCACACGATAAAACTAATTAAAAATGATTTAATGATAACTTGATTATATCTACAAAAAGCTAAGCAATAGCTTTGATTTTTGTCGATAAAATTAACATAACTGGGTAATGAGATAATTTGTAAATCAATCATCTACATTAAAAAATGTTCAGATCAGAATTTGTTTCTGCTGTTGTTGAATATGAAAAAGCTTTTTTAAACAGTGACGATTTAATCATTTAGAAACTATAACCTTATCAGGACTTGGCAACCAGTGTCATGCCTAGCCACATAGCAGCCCCGAAGTGGAATATGTCTTGCAACCTGTTTACCCTAAAAAAGTCCTCTTGCAGCCCTTCAATATACTGGAGGCTTCAATCATAGACTGGGTTGATAGACGTATATTATAAAAAATAAGCATAATGATTTTCTATTTAATCCTAAGAATTAATTATTTTGGTAATTTTTTTGCTTACAAAAGATCTAGGAAGTCAAGGAGCCCTAGCAAGCTTTCAGCAGCCCTGTGATTGTGGGGTCAGGGGGACCCTTAGGTTAAATAAGGTGGTTATTTAATTTGAGTTAAAGAGATGAAATAATTAAAAGACTTAAGATAACCAAATTCATATAAACAACAGTTGCAATAAGTTTGAACTAATTCCATTTGTTTAATAGTAGTCTATTTAAATGTCTTTGAGTCTGGAGAAATGGCCTCTAATCCCTAATACTTCCCTTGATCACTTCTTAATTATCCCTTCCAAAAAAAAAAAAAGAGGTATTATTTTTCTATTAATATTTCTATCAATTGAATTCATCCACAATGTGTGAATTTAATTTGATCTCTTTATTTGATTCTTTTTTTTTTTAAGTTACATTTTTTTCTTTTTGTTTTCTTAATTTGAATATTAGATTGAAGACATTTTAAATAGAAATAATTTTGAATTCCCCTAAGTTGAAATTAAAGTTTGAATAATGAATAACTTTAGGTCGTCACATTTTTTTCGTGATTTAATAATTACAAAAGAGTTTATGACTTTCGGCAATGAAATCTAGTTTCATAAAATATCAAATCTCTTGTTGTTTTATCTTGGTTATGTAATAAAAAGAAAATTGAAACGTCTATAATAGCAAAAGACACAATTATAACGAGCCGCTCCAAATTATAAAAGAAGGATTTTAAATCAACAAAATATGCCTAGAACTATAAAATTTTGCTTTTGGTGAAATAAAAATATTTCTAGACATAAAATGCACGCAGGCAGACACACACAATCCTGTGCCAAACTTAGTTGGTGCTGACTGCTGCTGCTCACCAAGTAAATGTAACATATATTTATTGGGTTTAAATGTTGTTCTCTATCCGGGTTTCACCATGAGGATCGTCAGAACACAAAATTATATTTCTTAAATATTTTTCGGACCCAAATGGGCTTTTTAAAATTGTTTGTTAATTTTTTTTTGTATTGAGCAGTTTTCTTATTCATTACAGCATATTGCCGATCTTCTTTCTAACATCGAGGAATACACAATAGACTATATATATATATATATATATATATATGAGAGAGGTCACATGAAACTGATCTTTTTGGAATGCTCCCTATCCCTTCAAGCAGTTAGAGATGTACAATATATATAAAGTTTCTGTTGAAACTTTCATAGAGTTTTGCTTTCTCAAAAAATGTCCATTTATAGTGACTTATTCTGTATATACAAGGTGTCCAAAAAGTTATTGAGCACTATGGATATATAGAAATTTACATAAACTAATAAATTGTAAATTTTATAATAAAATATAGACAAAACAATTTTTACTAATAAAAAGGTTTTATTTATTTACATTATCATCAAAGCTTATCTTAAAGGAAATGTCCTCTATTGGTAGAGACTTGATTTTCTACTGCACACCAAATTTTCAAACACCCCATAATGTGGATTTTGATGTAGTTTACTTTATATCTAGTAACCTCCAAGATATATTCTGTCATACAATTAACCAACATACATATGACCAATGTTGAGGTCAGTGTTTGTTTTATTATTCATATTTATTGTATTCTTAAAAACTTGTTACATTAGGCTCTCGATACTTATTGAATTGTTTCATTGGGGTTTATACAAATCAGTAAAATCAGGGAATTTTCAAAGAGAAAGATCCCTAACCGGAAAATGATAAAATTTGATGATTATTATAATTACTTGGTAGAGCACCTAACCAAATTAGGCACAAGGCCATTTTTACGTGCTCTAATTACCTGGGCTTTTTTAATTCAGTGTTACCCTTCACCTAGATGAGCTGCTCTCCTGAGTTAACAAGCCCCATCTGCCCAAGGCAGCTAAAGTAAATGTAATGGTTTTGACTGGGATATGAACTCGCGTAATACGATTCCAAAACTAGAGTTTTTACCAATGCCCCACCGTCGCTGCCCAAAAATAAAATTTGATGATTATGCAGAAAGAATATTGGAGAAATATACATGCTAATTTGTAGAAATCCTCTTTCTCCAAAAAAAATATCTTTATGAAAAAAATATATTTTCAGTTGGAAGATAATCGTTTTATTTATATCATTTGTTTCGTACTAAAATCATTTGCTTATTTTTTTTTCTGATATTTTTTTTCTTGTTTATCTTTGTTTATTTGTCTATTTATCTATCAAATCTATTTATCAACCACCTTTGTTGTTTGCGCATTCGTATGGAAATAATCCTTCATTTGAATCAACATCAATAGTTTTTGGCTCGCAGTTGAGGGATATATGTTGAGGTTGAAAAAGTTTAATAATGTCACTTTGCTTCTAAATGGTATAAATTATTGTATAAATTATATTATCTCAGTGGGTTTGTATTGAATTATGATGTCGAGATGACCTCATGTTGTCTTCTCCATAATCACAAAGACTTATCAAATCATCATAGAAAGGTTAGGGAATTATGGAATCCTGTGAATATACAAACCCTCAATATAAATGTGAGTGTGTTCAAACACACTTACTTGTTGATTGGTAAAACGTTTTTGATGTCACTTTGACAGAAAATATCTACTTCAGTTTTAGAGCAGTAGAATATTCTCATTTCTTAAAAAAATGCAATCCATTTTTTTCAATGAAATCATTTTTTACAGATTGTAATAAAAAAACATTATACACATATTTATCTAATATAATAAACGAATCAGATCCTCATGGTGTTATAAGACCCTACATTATGTAAATCTTCAGAAAATGAAATAAGATATTCTAAAAATGTCTTATTTATAAGTAGAGCTCTTCATAAAATAAAACCACAATACTTATTTTTAAGAAATGATTCAGAACACTAAAATGTACAGGTATATGTTAAAAATATAATTGGCTTCCTCAATTACCTTAGAGAAAAGCATAAAAATTAGAATTAAAAAAGCATTAAAACATAATAAATGAATTCATTATTAAAAAAACAATTAACTGCTGTCTTGGAAGGAACTGTGGCTGGCAGACAGACCAAGGGAAATTGGCCTGTTTCCTGCGCTCAGTGGCAGACTTGTTACCAACCCCAAGCAAACTGAAGATTTGAGGTGGAGATGACAACCCCTCCTGCGAGCAATGTGGAGCAGCCTCTTATACATTGAACCACATCTTAACCAGCTGTCCGAAGGTGTTGTCAGAGGGGCGGTACAAGTGGATAAAATCCTCACTGATGTCGCCAAATGGTTTGAACAGCAAATAGTTCTAGCTAATAGCAACTAAGCTTAACCACCAAAGCCATACTTTTAAGAACAAAGGGGACAAGGCTCCGGCGAACAGGAAAGCAACCAAGAACCCATCTAACATCTTGTAACACGCCTCCAACTGAGTGTGGATCTGAAGAGGCAGCTTATCTTTCCACAGGATGTAGCAGCGACTTCAATCAGACCAGAAATGTTCCTCTTATCAAGGAGCACAAAAACAACCAAAATGGCTGAGCTCATTGTGCCTTGAAGACAGGCTAGCGACATCCCACCAACGAAAAATGGAAAAATACCAAGACCTACTAGACGAAGCCATCTTGTAAGGGTGGCATGTGACAATCTTCCCCTATCAAGGTCAATTGCCATGGGTTCCCAGCAGAATCAATGCGCACATTCTTCCAGAGGGTTGGGCTGGACCCCAAGCAACTGAAGAAAGCTATCAAAGACATAGCCACAACAGCAGAGACCACCTCAAGATGGCTGTGGCTAAAGAGAGCTACCAGATGGAGCTCTTCTACAGGCGAGGGCTAGCCGGTCCTTGCTGCCCCACTCAGGCAAGGTGTACAGGCTAAGAGGTGAAACACTCATGACCCTGAGACTGTTGCTGATGATGCAGGAAGGCTTTCAACACCAATGTTCGGAAGGATCTATCTGATCGCATGTCTTGTTGTTGAGCATCCTTTATGTTTTGTTTCACCGCTGTGTGTGTTTATACACTTGGCCAAGCACAAAACCAATTGAGGCACAAGGCCAATTTTTACAGACTCGTTATATTCTAAGATTTTTTTAATTCAGCGTTATCCTTTATTTAGATGAGTTAGCGTCCTTGAGTAAACAGGCCTAATTTACCCAGGCTTTTTTAATCAGTGTTATCCTTATACGAATTAATCCCCCGAAATAGTGAGCCTTATCTATCCAATACAGCTGAAAGTGAATACAATGATTTTAACTGGAAATTGAACTCATACGATACCATTACAAAGTCTAAGCTTTTACTACTCATCAACCTTCAGTTTATACATGTATGAGAAGAGGATCAAGAAGATAAAGAGAAAGCATATTAAATGTAGTTAAATGCATATTTTAGGTAGATTGAATCTATTGTTTGGTACTCTTAAGAAAAGAAAAACAATGTTATCTCTATATTGACTTGAGGTTATTTATAGAAAATAAAAAAACAATCAAGAAGTAAAATCTTTCGTGCATGTGAAACTGATCGAATCAAGCTCATTTATTGGAGAAAAGTAATAAACAGCTTTAAAGTATTCCAGATTGAGACTTTTTGAAAGTGGGAATGCTGCTGCAACGAAATAAAAGAAAAATAATCTTGTCATACAAATACATTCTACATTTTGATATTTTCAGTTAGAAGTAATTCTCTTTGGTAGAGGCAACAAATGGTTTTTAAAGTGAATATTATTTCAATACTTTCTTAAAATAAATAAATAAGAACTGAATCTGACAACATCAGTAAAATGTTTTACATAGCCTTAATGTTAAGTGCTAGAAACTTGCACCTAGAGAAAAGCGCTTGGGTGTCTAAGACGCGGAAAAACTTCTTATTTGCTTATATTTGCTCAAGTTTTTATAATATACACTACTTTGTTTGCATGAGTTTTTGTACAGACAAATTTCTAAATAAAAATAAATATGCATCAAATATATCCTGTGTCATGTAACTGGCTCCTAAGTCGATTAGCATGACTCTAAGTGCATCGTCATCATTATTATTTATTTATTTTTTGAAAACTGATGAATGATGTTTCCTGTTATTTTATTTTACATAAGCATTACTTGCTTTGCTGATGGTAACTAAACACACTTTATTTTCAACATTTATTTAACCTGACACTGATAACCAGAAAGAATTGAAATTGAAGCTTGCAAGATTTCTTACTTTTCATACTTACAAACTTCGAAGAACATTCTTTCTGAAATATTCTAAAATATTATCAGAATAATGAAAATTTGATTGATTGAAAAGTTTGTTTTGATTCTTTTAATAAATATTATACAAGTTAGAAAAGCATTTCATGTTGGGCATGAAAATTAATGCTTTTACTATAAGCTTTAAAAATTAAGGTACAAGATTTAATTTGAAAATCATCAATTTTTATAATGCAACTAAACTTTACAAAGTAATGTACAAAGATTTGTAATCGAATCTAAAATTTATTTTGGATTTATTTTATGTAATGTACATATTTTTGTACTTTTAAAAACGATTGAAGTTGAAAATTATAGATCTATATCATTAATTGCTAAATAATAGATCTATTTTTAAGTGAGCCAGCCAATTGATAAAAGAATGAGTATTTGAATCCATGGCTTTAAAGAGACATTTTTATAGAAATGTTGATCTCACTATTAATAGTAATTATTGTAATGCTGTTAAAAATAATCTAAAACCGTGTGCATACATTTTAAATAAGACATGATTTTGGAAGAAAAACTCATATGCTGTTACACTAATCAAATTAATTCTAGTAGGAAAATAATTAGGAACATTTCTTTTACTGAAGTAAACGTCATCATATATAGCAAAAAACATTATTTGTGTCTAACATTTATATTTTTTTTCTGTTCATATTTTGTTTTGTCTGAAAATGTTAAATAATCTAAATTTCCAGCTCTTAATTTACCATGAGGATATCAACAAGGAAATCGATTGATTGATTGTGTTTTACTGCATATCAACCTTTTTAGGTAATTTTAAAGCCCATAACAATCATTTTTGATAAACGTTCTTTTGTACACAAGCAGTTTTTTTTTTCAAAATAACATTGGATACATTATTTAATCCATAGCTGGAATGTGAGCATTCATACCTTTCCAGAAGTATTAGTCAAATTGTGAACGTAAACAAAACGACAATTACGATTCAAAATCCTGTCTGCCAATCGACTGCCCTAAGTGGGCCTCCTCAAAACCGAATTTCATATATTCTGAAAAATCTTAAATTTACCAACAGAAAATGTGGCAATAGGGCAAAAAGAAAATCCCAACTCACTGTTTGTAATAGATAAACAAATTAACGATTTGAGAGCTTTCTATCAGCCATTATGGAGCACACTACATACTGACCCCACTTTGACTAAAATGAATAATATTCATATTTAAAATGGCGTGACTAGGTCACATTAATCCTTTGGATCCTAACTTATCCAAATCACCAACTAGTCACCCCAAGCCATTGTATTAATGTAACATATTATGGTTAAAATATTTATGTGTCTTCTTTTGCCTTGTGTCATCGGGGCTGATATATCGGCCCTTTAGGGTTCAAAGGATTAAGGAATATATTTTCTTCATTGGTAATTATCAAGGTTTATAACATAAAGTTATTAGAATGGATGCCCTGCCTTTTTACAATGAAGCAAAAACTATCACATGAAACAATATTTTAGGGGCAGATAAAGAGTTCGGACAGAAAATATAAAAAAATTGAACAGAGAAAACACCCAGATAGACCTTAATTTACAAAACACCATTACGCTTGTTTTGTTTTACGACATATTCAACTTTTTAGATCATTTAATGTCGGGAACAATTGTTTTTTTTCATGAGCGTTCTTTTTTGTCCACACAACTTTTTTTAATGACGCAGTATGCACTATTTAATCCAGAACTGGAAGGAATGTGGAGGATTCATACCTTTCCCAAGGCTATTAGTCCTATGAATGCAAATGGAATGATTGGGATTTGAACTTGCATATTAAAATTTTGAAGTCTGACTGCTTACTAAATGCCCAAGTGAAATTCTGTCCACCTTTAAAAACTTATTCTTTACAATATTTGATTTAATTTATCTAAAAATATTGAAAAAAAAAACTATTTCATAGCAAAAAATCATTAAGAAATAATAACATTTGGCCTTGAGGGGAGAGAGAGGAGGAAAGGGCCGATATAAATCACTTGTTAACAATTAGGAACGTTTATTTTTCATACGAAATGTACATTTTAAAAAGGCTAAAGCGTGCACTGAAAATTAAGATATATTGTGTAAGGTTTATCTACAGGCAAAAAGACGAAAATGTGTTAATATTAGTGGCCTATTATGTTAAAATGAAATTCGTAAAAATATGATTGAGTGCATTGGAATTTCAGCTACAAAGGTTTCAAATAGAAATCAAAAAATATATATATATATATATATATATATATATATATTCTTAATGATTGATAGGCCTGGGTGATAAGACCCAGTGTCAGGCTTAGCTACATCACCTTCACTCTTACAGAATGCATCTTGTGGTCTCTTTACCCCAACACATGCAACTTGCCTCCCCAAGACACTGAACCTACAATATATTCAACAAGTTAATATTGATAGACATATATTTCAACATACAAGTACATTAATAATTTTGTTTTAGTCCTAAAAATTTAGTTAATTTTTTTTCATCACAATAGATCTTGTGCTCCCTGCAATTGTTAGGTCTAAATGACCCTTAGCACTTGATATTAGTAATCTTATCAGAATGAATAACTAACAGTGCTCAATACGTTTTACCTGCTTGTTTTGTATAAGGCATAGGTTAATTCAACTTTATTCATCATTTTACGCACGCATATAATGTTCAAAGTTGAAATTTAAAAGATAAAACGAATTGAAATGTTACCAGAAAAGTTAGGCAAAAGTATAAATTTTGAGAGTTAAAAATAAATGTAAATTGTTGATAGCAGATAGTTGTAAAGTATAAATGTAAATATGGAAGGTGGTTCATATTTCATGGAAATAAATCTGAACTCCTTGTTTAAATTTTATCTAATCCATTCAATACTTAAAAACTTACCATAGTCAAGATCATATCATTCTTTCATCACATCCTTTTCTAGAACTTTTTATTAAAGAGCATCGTGAAAAACTACATTTCTGCTGCTTCAATTTGAAGCTAGAATGTACAGTTTTTCGGAACTTCCTGACTGGCTAATGAAGACATAAAATATGCCATGGCCGAAGCATTCTGATGTAAGGTCTGCACCAATTGTTTTAAATGTCTGACCTTGGCTTTTATTGATGCTCATTGCAAAAAAAACTTTCACAGGAAACTAGAACCTCCTAAATTTGAATGGAAGTTCTGAGTTGGATGGAACTAAGAGAGCCCTTGGTAGTAGGACTGTTTCACCTTTGAAAGAACCACAGGAAATTGTTTCCTCAATCACATTAGTGTGCAATGTAGTGATAACACTCCTGGTTCTGTTCATTGTTTTTGGTGGTTCCAAGGATTAAAGAATCATAATTGGGGATCTACTTTTCAGATTTAAAATATGAGGGGGCATTTCAGTCAGTTCCAAAAGGTTTAAAAACTCCACAGGATAAATGAACAGTTTCATCTTCATTGGTAGCTGAATCAACTGACTTTTGAATCCCCTGGAAATTCATCCATTATTCACTTAATTAAGAAGTTGACATTAGTGTTTAAAGGTGAAATAGTCCTCTGAGAAAGTCATTAAGGAGATTTTCCGCTGTTTCGTAAGTCTGGCTAAACATAATTTTTCAATATTTTTAGAGGAATTTTTCGGACAATTGTCCTCATCTTTATTTTTATATTTTTTAAAAACACTACGTTTCGACCGGGTAAACCTTCGGTCTTCATCGGGTGGGGATGGAATTGTGTTCATGTTTTTAAAAAAATATAAAAATAAAGATGAGGACAATAATTGTCCGAAAAATTCCTCTAAAAATATTCATCATACCTAAGACCTCATCTCAAGGATTTCGAAAAACAATTAATTTGTTTTATTTTAGATCCTTTTATAATTTTTTGAACCCCGACATATCAAAATTACCAAGCAGTAGTCACTGAGTCACTGACACTACTCACTCATTCAGACCCGTTATATTAGAGGAAGAACGCATTAAAGCCAAAATATTGTTGTGTCTTTTTTTTCCCTTCAGGGCCGATATATCGGGCTCTTAGGGTTCACCCACCAAATAGTTAAAGGCCGTTCCAGAATATGTCACCTACAGTCACCTATTTTTTTTAAAGGTATTTGTTAATCCTTTTGTTGGACCTTCGTAAAACTAATTAGTCAATCAGAGCCACATTCTATTAGAAGGCCATAGGGCCGAAATATCGGTGTATATCGTCGTTTTTTTGCTTTAGGTTACTCAGGCTGATTGGCTCTTTAGGGTTGAATAGGTTAATAGTGAAGTCAGTCCACTCAGTGGTAACAAAAAAAACACTGGTTGGTTGGTGTGGCTGGTGTTGTTGCTGTTGTTCTATTAAAATAAACAACCTTTTGTGCTCCAAGACTTTTTTCTACATAGTCACCACTTTTCGCCATCATTCTCAGCCTGTTTGTACACATTTACACACTTTTTGCCAGCGAGGAGATTGCTGCGGCGGCGGTCGGTCCATTTTCGCATCCGGGTCAGGCCGGGAGCCGGGGAGCGTACTTTCTTTCCCACACTAAAATCAACAAATACCACCATCTTCTAACTATGCTGGACGACATCAACTGCATCAGTGCATCGCCGATGCAGTTGATGTCGTCCAGTGCATCGGCTTCGTAAACGTAGGCATATTGATAAATCTTTTTCTACATAGAGGAATTCAATGACGCTACTTCTGCTGCTGCGTGGCAGACACACACACACACACACACACACACTGTGACCATCACCAGTCACCACTGATAGCGCACAGACCGCACCGCACCACACTACACAACATCTCACCGTCTCCTATCTGCTTCTGATGACGCACAACAACGGAACGCACGTTCTGCATTCTTAACTCTTTGAACCCCGACTTATCAAAAATTACCAAGTAGTCACTAAGAGTCGTCATATTAGAGGAACATATTAAAGACAAAATATTGGTGTGTCTACTTTTGCCTCAGGGCCGATATATCGGCCTCTAAGGGTCCAAAGTTTTAAGTCCCTTACTATCTTACATCGTCAGTGAATAAATGAATGCATTTTGGAGCAGCAGCCGCAGAGAGCAGTCAGTGTCAGCACTTAGCAAACCAGATGAAGTTTTCAGGTTATGAATGTAATAACTCGGTCATCATAAAAATGCAATTTGCAATCCCCTACATTCGAACGGAATAAAAAGAAAATAGACACTACTAGTTTTGGAATGGTTCTTTGTATTTCTTAATTATTTTTAAGCCTTTAGATCCTAACTATCAAAATTACCAAGTAGTCACTTACACTCCAGTGCCACTCAGAGCCGTTATTAGAGGAATTAAGGTCAAAATATTCATTGGCATGTCTTCTTTTGCCTTGTCTCCTCACGGTCGATATATCGGCCCTTTAAACACAAACGGTTAAAACTTAAAACCATAAACAAAACAATACAGTGTAAGTGTACTCAATACACTAAAACACTTATCTCAGATTAAAAAAATAAAAAAACAGGTGTTTCTAATGTTTAACTTGTTTTGTTTCACTTGTTATCGTTCTCACGTAAAAATTACTTTATTTGTTTTACAGATTTTCAAACAGCATTTTTAAATTATATATTTTTATACTAAAAGAATTTTCGTTTTCTTTTCATGGAAATGGAAAATATTTTTGCATTTTTTTCTCTTTTTATTAAGAAGCAAAGAATTTATTCATTTAAGACGAAGAAACGTTTTTCGAAAAAATGCTTTTTAAAAAACTCACAGTTATCTCCCCTTTTCTATTATTTTGTTTTCGATGCCACGTTTCAAAGATAAATTCTTCAAAATGAATGAACATACATTAATTTCTGTCGTTTCTTTAATTCATAGATATTTTCTCAGAGTCTTTATTTTATTGGTACCCCGATATTTAATGAGGGGGACCTATGTTTTTTGGTACCCCGATATTTAATGAGGGGGACCTATGTTTTT
>JAUZSX010175477.1:0-16581 GCA_034780655.1 Idiosepius hallami
ATTACTAATTCTAATTGAATATTTTGTTTTCAAATTTTGTAAAATAATGTAATTTCTAATTTTAATTTAATATTTTTAATTATTATTAATTTTTTAATATTTTTTGATATTTATAATTTTGAAATATTTTTTAGACCAGCGAAGCTCTGAACCCACAAAAGTGGAACTACGAACTAGCGAGGTTCCACTGTAGTTCTAAAAATACAACTTGTTGCAAAATTTTAGAAAAAAGTAATGGACGATTTTTCCGGCAATCTTCCGGACGCACGGACGGACAGCCAGACTCACTCCACCAAAAACAATGGTCCATCTCCGATAAACCGGTGGACCAAAAAATGAATTGAAAGAAAAAAAAATAAAGATTAAACTTGCCTATCAACTTGCCATGGATACGGACTACTTGCTGCAATCCTTTAAATAAAAGAAAAAGATAATGTGAATATTTGATGCACCTGCATGTCTAGGGTTGCATATCTGTTGTTGGCATAAATTGCACAGGCATCTAGTCACAAAGTTAGCTGGAAAGAAGAGTCGCAAAGACAGAGAGAGACAGGACGGAACAAAAAAAAAAAACAAACCAATATTCTTCTTTTAAAGTTGATGTTTATCCCATTGCATTGGTTAATGCAATAATATGGAGAGAGACGGCTGGTTGTTAAGTCTTCAACGGACTTAGATTTTTAGGCTGAGGCTCTCTGCCCCAGCCTAGGGCTTGGAGCCCTCTATCTGCAGAGCTCCCAAAATCTCTACCTGAAACTGCAGTTCGATTCTCTGCAGTTCGACTCTCTAAATTCTCCCTAAGTCTCGTTTATATACTTATGGGCGTGTCCACCTCTATTTTGGTCACACCCCTTAATTTCCATACTAGAATTCGGCCAAAACTCCCATATTCCTGACAATATCTTGAAGGTAATTGGATTTGGCTATTGTTGGCCATTCCTGGCGTCAGGACTGGCTAGAGGTACTTGAACCCGTCTGCAACATTTTAGCTGGCCACACACACATTCTTCTTTAAAAACCTTCAATATTCTAAATGATAATAATAATAATTGTAGTCTCCAAGGCAGCTTTTAATATATTTTATAATTAAAATTCCTTTGTAGTTACATGGTAGCGCCCTTGAAATTGATTGTGGAAATCTTATTCTTATGCAAATGAGGAGGCACTAGTTGGTATATTAGTGGGTCGTTTTTTCCAACGGGAGTGAGTGAAAAATCTTCCTCTGCTCGTGTTACCGGTACGTTGGCATTTTTGCTGCTATATTCGAGACGTGTGTGTTGGGTGAATATTTTTCCCTGTGATCCAGAGTTTGCGGCGGCTTGTTGCTAGTTGATATTGTCTCAGTCGGGAGAGAGAACGACTTCGCTGAGCTGAGTTATTGTCTATCTTTTTGCATTACCAACTACAGTTGAGTAGAGCAGAGCTCAACACAGGGTAACCAAAAATCTGATTAGTAAGTCTAAACAATCTAAATAATATTAATTATCAAGCTTTATCACAGAAATTCAGCTGTTTAAAAAAAAATATTGTGGTACAACAATAAGGATGAGAATAGAAGCCTATACAATCTAAATACTATTAATTATCAAGCTTTATCACAGAAATTCAGCAATTTAAAAAAAATTGGGATACAATAATAAGGATGAGAATAGAAGTCTAAATGATCTAAATAATACTAATTATCAAAATTTCTCACAGAAATTCAGGGAATTAAAACAAATTAGGATATATCAATAAAAATAGAAATGTTTAAATAATTTATGTACTAATTACCACACTTTCTTTTCTCTAAAAATTCAAACCAACTAACATTTTGATATTGTCTTCGAGTTACTGAAGAATTCATAATGAACTTTAATCAGGTGAAGTATGAGAGTAATTTTTTTTATGAATTTGGATTGATGAGTGAATTAAAATATTGATGAAAATCCAGCAGAAATTCTGGATTTTCAAGTGTTTATATTTTCAAGGTGAAGAGCTCTTGAGGAGAGAAAAGATTTGTGGGTTTTTATTTTTATTTTTTTGTTTTCTCATTTAGTTTTTAAGAACAGATTTGTTGACGCTTTTTTTTTTTTCTTTTGGTTAAGTCGATAAGGTTCATGATTCAAAATAATTAAGAAGACCATATCAAAGAATCATTGGGTCTGCTTATTTATCTGTCAATGAGTTTGGATTTCTCTCCAAAATAAAATTTTTAAAAATCATTGATTATTTTTATTTTAGCAAGGTTGGTTAGTTTGGAGGAATATTTTGGAAGTTGGGGTAAGAGGTGAGATTAGGAGGAGTAACTGAGATGGGAGAAGCAGGGTGGAGGAAGTTGAAGAGAAATAATGAAAAGAAGGATTGAAAGAGAATAAAAATGACAGAATTAAAAATAAATGAAGGTTTTTGTTGAAGATACTTGAATAAGAAAAAAAAAAGTACAATATGAAAAAAATAAATAAGAAAATAAAAGTACAATATGAAAAAAATAAATATGAAAGGAAAAGTAATTCAAGAAAAAGAAGAAAAGAAAGAATCTTCAAAAAAAAAAAAATAACCATGAAAAATGCGGGGGGGGGGGGTCCTAAGCCCGGCCCTGGAATCCTGCCAAGAAAAATGAAATGCATAAAAAAATCTTGGCATTAAAATGACCAAAAAGAGACAAGATAAGCTGTTGAAAACCAAACCAAAATTGATTTAAATCAAATTATGTAAAATAATTTGGTATTTTATCCATTCAAAAATCAAATGAATTTTTTGAAAATAAGATTATAATATTTTTACCAAATATGTGTATATTTGTAAATGTATGTGCGTGTTTTTAAAACATAGTTTTTCATTTTCGCTACAATTTGAAAAAGAAATTTACTTATTCATATTCTTCTCAGCAAGAAGCTAGGATACTTAGTAATTCATACATCTATTACCTGTATCTTTTGCCTCGGGCATTGCTATAACTGTTGATAGATCATATTAGGCATGTATTTTTTACTGTTTTTTTTTTTTGGACAAAACCCCCAGATATCAAGTTTAAAAGATCACAATGAATAGGAATAGAAGATAAATTAAATCATTTTCGCTGAAAGTTATATCATTGAAATAGAATTTCAAAGAAAATAATTGATATAAAAAAAAACAAGTCATTTCCACAATTAGCATAAAAATATTGTTAAAAAAAGCAATAAAAACAGTTTTTTTCATTAAAATATTAAAAATTAATAAAATCTGGGTTTATTTTTATATTGGATAGTTTTTTTCTTATTTTTTTATTTTCATCTGAAGTATTATCAGAATTTTACATTATGAATGTATTTTTTACAAACCAAGCAGGGAAGTCCACTTCGGATAGTGGGTAGACAGCTGGATTTCAGAGTTGTAATACATGAGTTCAAATCTCAGTTGTTCTGTTTACATTTACATTTGGACTAATACTCTTAGGAATGGTATGATTCTTCACATCCCCTCCAGCAATGGATTAACCCATTTTAGCTCCAATCATTTTTATACATATTTTGTAATTTCAGTGTGCAATATATCTACCACTGAGCTGACCTGGATTAAATAATGCATATTGTGGTATAAGAAAATACTCTTGGGTAAAAGAATGTTTATCAAAAATGATTGTTCATGACATAAAATGACCTAAAAAGTTGATAAAAAAAAATACATGCCATAAAACAAAATAAATAATCCAACAACTAATCCAAGCTTTGTTCATTCTTTTGCTCAAATACAATTTATTAGCAAATTTTAGCCTATTAATTTGTTCAACAATATTTTTTTCATTTCCTGAGTATCTCTTTTATTGTATGTGTTCTCTGTATAATTATTAAGTTGTCCCAAAAGGTTGAGTAAGCATGTCAAGAATTCTTTGATTCAAAGTCAGCTGAATGGTACTTTCACCAGATCCAAAAGCTTGCAGATCAATGGCAGAAAGTCTTAGAAAATGATGGTCTTTATTTGAGGAATAGTTTTTGTTTTTTTGTTCATATTTGGTGAATAAAATTTCAAAGTGTTAAACCTTTTCAACAACCTAACATCATGAACATTTTTTTTATTATCCGGAGTATTTTTATTTTATCATTCAAACCACAGTTAACTGGATATTACAAGCCTGATATGACTCATTTGCCATTAACTTTCTGTTTTTTGATCTTTCTTGAGAATGTTTAGTTCATTATAACTAGGGATGCGACAATATGCTTTTATTGAAAAATATTCTACTTGTTACTTAACTATTTTGTGATTTTACCATATTTTTTAAAACTCTGTAGTTATTAGTAGGGCTGTGATAATATGCTCTTATAAAACTAAATTTTTGTCACAGCTCTAACAACTAGGGCTGAGATGAGAACATTCTTTAAGAAAAGCATATTGTCACAATCTTAATCTTAATGGTTAGACTGGAAATTAAACTTGAGTGTAATGGTTCTAAAATCTGAGTATTTATTCACACACCATTTACAGCTGGTTGCATAGTTTTGTTGTAGACTGGACATGCTTTACGACATGTCTCTTACTACAGGAAGCAACCGTCGATTTACGACACTCAGGCTTGGCTTGCAGAGATATTTAAACCTCGTAAAACACTCAGTCAGCAGAGTCTAGACAACCAGACATTGAAGTTCTATCTACCTCCCCCGACAGCGAATAAATGACAAACAACAAGACTTACTACATAAGATAGCAAAGGACTGATACCATCTACGGACACATATGCACCGTGTTTACTGACTTCTCATCACCCGACTACTCATCACGGTCTACTTATCACTAGTCTTCTTATCACGCGGTTTTTTCATCACGTGGACTACTCATCACCCCGACATTAAGTGATTTCTTTTAATTATTCTTTTAAAAATTAATCAAAATTAAAAATTAATTGTTGTGATGAAATGTCGAGTGATGAGAAGTCGAAGTGATGAGAAGTCGAAGTGATGAATAGGCTCGGAGTGATGAGTAGGCAACGTGATGAAAAAACCACGTGAAAAGAAGACTAGTGATGAGTAGACCATGATGAGTAGTCGGGTGATGGAAAGACCGTACACCATGCACCTCTCTATTCCTGTTCCCTATGCTGGGAACACACTCCTTCCTATCGGTCCCTTTTTGCTACAGTTTAAATGCATATAGTCTTGTTGAAACAGAGAAAGCTTGGATGTATGACAATCTAAATGTACAAGGTTCTGTTTATATATGAGTAAGCTAAACTCTTGGCCAAAGATATTCTATCCTCTTTAATGATGTTTTCGAAAAGAATTAAAGTTCATTCTCACCATTGCAATGGTGTAACAAGGGAGCGGGGAATTGTCCACCCCAGGCAGCATGTGCCAGTGGGGTGGCATTCTGAGGGGATAAAAATAGAAAAGGATAAAAAAAATTGAAAATAACCAGTTAATTTAATTTAGCAATTTTTTTTATAATTTTAATTAAATGTTTTTTTTTGGTTTTGAAAAATTTTTGGTTTTCTTTGATGATAACTATATGTATACAAGTATTGCAATAACATGAAAGTCTAGGACTAATGATAGCAGTCTAAAATTAGATCCTTCACTGTAGTTTTAAGAAAATAAATATTTTAAGGGCTTTTTGGAATTTTGGAGGTTAACACATTATCAACAGCCAGCAGCTGTTGCAAAAACAGTTGCAATGCCACAGGACCATGGCATTTTTTTTTTATTTCACTTCATCTTGAATATAACTTGGGCAGTGAGGGTAGAACAATGGTTTGAACTCTAGAATTGTATAACGCAAGTTCAAATACCAGTCAAAACCATTACATTCATGTTCAGCTGCATCAAGAGAATGAGGCTCATTTACTCAGAAGGGTAACTCAACTAGGGGCAAAAGTAACAAGGATTCCAAAAACCCAGGTAGATAAGACACAACAGCTCAATGAGAGTAACTCATCTAGGTGAGGGCAACACTGATTACAAAAAGACCAGGGATATCATTGGCATGTAAAAACTGGCCTTGTGCTTAACTTGGTTTGTAGATATATCCCCTTGAATATAACTATAATTTCTATTTGAATTGTTTTTATCAATTCAAGATATTGCTTTTTTTAGTCTTCCTTATGACACCAAACCTGTACAAGATGAAAAAAAAAGTTTAATAAGAAAGAATAAAAAGATACTGTGCTTCTAGAATTGTATGCACTCCTAGACACATGGTTTCTTCATATTGTGCTTTATCAGTCAATTCTGAGCCAATACGAGTTAACAGTTCCAACTGTTTGATATTTCTCCTGGCCATCTGGTCTTCTGCTATTGTACTTTCTATCAAATTAGTGAGTAGTAATTAAAAATATCTGAAGACAAAGCAAGAGAAATAAGTATAAAACTGTGTTTGAGAAAAGTTACTAGATCAGCTAATTGCAAATTACTGCTAATTAGACCAATTAAAATGGATATCTTTTCCAAGCATAACTGAATCTCTAAACTAAGGAATGTTTTAGAGGATATTTTTTGTCATTAAATGAAATCAGAAAAAAAGACCAGTGGAAATTAAGATTGTTTCATTCAGCTTTAATATAATAAGAGATAGCAGTTTCTAGAATTTAATACAATTTTTTTCAAAGGTTTTTTTTTTGCATTTGAACATATCTAGAGGTTAGAAAGCGCTGATCAAATATTGATAACTTTAGAATAATTTAATTATTCCTCTTAGCCCGAGGATAGGAATGGCGGAAAACACTCAAAGAATCTGTCTGCTTACAGCGATTTGAGACATTGCAATCGGAGGTTCTGAAAAGCATAACACAATACAGAAAAGTAGGAACAAGTTCTAACTTGTTGGCATAAAGAATTTTTATTATTTATAAGAAAAGAATGATATAATTTTAATATGAAGAATTTCTATCTCCAATTATACAGAGTGGGTCAAAAGTAGGTGTAATAGATCGTTTACAACATGGAAGCATTTGCCATATTTAAACCTCATAAAACACTCAGTCAGGGAGAGTCTAGACTACCAGACCCCTATGTACCTCCCCTGTCAGTACGACCAGCAACAAGACTTACTACATAAGATAGCAAAGGACTGAGACCATCTACTAAGGACACATACACCTCTCTATTCCTGTTCCGTACGCTAGGAACACACTCCATCTTATTGGTCCTTTTTCGATACATAGGTATACAATGATTAACCTTTTTTTTAATACTTCTTTATACAAACCTTTTTTACACGCTTTATAAATGTTTTTTTTGTTTTACTAGCTGTTAAGAATGTTCCAATGTTGGCGGAAGAAATTTTGAGCAGTTAAGGGGTTAAACATTCTCTGTCTTAGATTATTTTAGCATTTATGAAATTTCAATTAAACCTACTTTTGGACTTTTTTTCTTTTTCATAACTGTAGGAGACCTGCGGATGATCACAACAACCATTATTTATTGAAAAATCTAAAGGTAAAGGAATCATCAACATTTTCTTTTAAAAGGGAAACCAAGATTTATGTTAAAATTGAAGTACCTTTCTTGACTTCATATATATTTAAATCTTTTAGGGAAGTAATCTTCAATTCCTTTGATATTAAATATATTTATCACTTTTTCTTAGAGTGGCAACTCTTTCAAAATGTTAAATTATTTCCATTGATCTTGTCTGTGTATATAAATGTTAAGTGTAAAATGGAAGGGGGGGCTCTACAGTAGATATATGTATGTTTGTTGAAATTAATTTATAGTTTGTATATATATGTATACTTCTACATTTCATACACTTTGATGTTCTTCAGATGACATACTTAAATGGAACAAATGTGAATATTAAAAGAAGTACACCAGATACCCACACTATTTACCAACAAAAAATTAATTTTCTTATGTGAAGAATGTTTGTTTTGTAGCAAGAAAGTTAAGATAGATTTATAAATATTTGCTTGATTTATTATCTCAAGTATTTTCATTGTTATCTCCCTTTTTTATAATGAACCAAAAGATGACCTGGAAATCTGTTAATTATTCTTTTTTATTTTTGTAAAAATGTTTACTCTGCATGATTTAAAATATTTGGACGGTTGCTTTTATCTTTATTTTTTATAAATGCAATAGTTCAGACCATATACCTTACATTTATTAACAGTTAGTGAAATCAAATTTTTAATCATTATTCGAGTCATTTCAACTTTTATTTTTATCTTTTCTTATGATGTAAATCTCATTAAAGACTATGTCAGTTTTGTAATTGCTCTGAATAATACACATTATGAAGTACAATCTTAAAAATTAAAACAATTTAGAATATTAATAGATTATAGTTCTTCTGATGTAATAATTAATAAATAAGATTTTTTAAAAAGGCATAAATGATGCATAAATATTTTTTTTTTATTATAAAATAATAAAAAAAAAAATATTTATGCATCATTTATGCCTTTTTAAAAAATCTCATTTATTAATTTAGAATATGTTCACAAAACAATAAAAATGAGAAGAGTCTTTTAACTTATATTAAAATAATACCAATTATCAAGTCTGATTTTAAAAGTCCATTTGGTTTGATAGGTCGTTAAAATCCAGCAAACCAACCGAACCAAGAAAAACTGTTTATTTAACAATAAGGATGTGAACAATAGTCTTAATACACCATAGAGGTACTCTCACCAGTTTTCTTTTTCACAAGATCTTTAACATTCATTGCCCATGGCAATCTGGCGTATGTCTCATCTAACTGGTTCTCAAGTTTATTTTGAAAGGGTTCAGCTGAATGAATTGTCAGCAGATAAAGACTCCACCACCATTGGAAAGAATTCTTTCTTCATCTCATCTAAAAGAATTGATATCCATTCTATTCCCAGCCTGCCCAGTGCAAAAATTCCCATGGTTATACTTTTGCAAAGACGCATAGACAAAAATACACAGTCTGTAAAAATTATGGAAAATAAATTCTGTTGTTCTATATATTTGAGAATAACTAAAAATGAATTTTTAATTATCATACAGTGGCACTTTGGTTCTCAAATCTAATCCATTCAGGAACAGTTTAAAAAAAAATTTGTTCGTAATCCAAATCCATCAGATACTTTACATGTTTTCATCTTCTAGGACCGGTATGAAATCTGAATTTGGTTTAAAAACAGATGACAAATTTTTTGTTTGTTTGAATACCAATTTGTATGAGAACTAAGACATTCGTAAATGCAGGTTCTACTATATAAAGAGGGAGAGAGACAGAAAGAGAGCGAGAGAGAACTAGATAGAAATATATTTATATTGTGAAGTTGTTTTTTTATATTATAAATAAATTATACAATATGAATTGATAGAGCATGTAAATTTAATTAACATAGTAAGATAGTATAAATCAGTTTCTTACCTATGTGATTAACAGATTCTACATGATTTACATTGTTTTCTATACTGAAAAAATGAGACCACCAGATGTGATTAATGTAGCGTGGTACATCAATAATATATATCTTAATACATATATATATATTTGTGCAGATACAAACATCTTTGTAACAGTAATAAATGCCTTATTATTGTAAAAGAATTATAAATATTCAATGGAAATACAATAAATTTGATGAATTGCACCCAATATTCAACTCATGTTTGGCAAGACTAGGAGAATTCTGTAATTTATAACCAATTCTGGAACTCAAGTAGTGAAATATAAGGCACTGCTGACAGGTCTCTTAAGACTTAATACATCAAACTGCAATTATCATTATTATTATCATCATTATTATTATTGGTTTTTCCTGTTATCAAATCATCAGAGTTGGTATGGCATTATTGACCGGTAACTTTCTCTAGAGTTGAATGACTATAAATCTATTTGGAAACTCTTATTTTCTACTCTATTTTCTCTGTTAGTAACTAGTGACTCTCTCACTAAGAGAGTGATAAGAAGTTTCTCTAAAAAAACTCAAATACATTTTGCAGTTTAAGATTTTATGTTCTAAGTTAACTTCAGGTCTCTTTTTTTTTTTTACTATTTTTTATAAAGAGTTATTAAGCCATTTATTAGTATTTAATTGGTCCCCTTTGGACTCTGTTTTGTTTTATGGCATAACAACTTTTTCAGTCATTTAATGCAAAGAATAAACATTATTTTGATAAACATCTTTCTTAGTAATTCAAGTAGTTTGAAAAGCAGTAATTACATTACCTAACACATGGCTAGACAGGGCAGTTCTAAAATCTTGGACTCTGAACTGTATTACACGAATTCAAACCCCAGTCAAAACCATCACAATCACATTGTTGTTACCATTTTAAAGCCCAAGTGAAATTCAAACCTGCAGATCACATCTTGTGAAACAAATCCTCTAACAACTGGCCCACAATAAAATCAATACTCATATTATGATGCCTCATCGCTAAAATAAAAATATAACATGAAGTACATCTTTGTAAATTTTCAAGGAAATCGATTCAGTCGTTTCTGACTCCATAGGGAATATATATATATAGAGAGAGAGACAGATGCTTAGATAATCAACGTTCCATTTAAGTTTAGATTCATACAAATGGAATTAAATATACATACAGTAACTGTACTGAAAATGATCTGCTCTCTGAAAATGTGTATACTTCTAAATTGTTTAGCCTTTTTTTTATTCACCACAAAACATGACTAGAATTTAGTGACAAACAAGTCTTGATGTTTGTCACTGAAAAATATTGTTGCAACCTTAAAAAGCAGGTGTTGCATTAATATGCATTATGCATAAAGCACAAACTTTATATGGAGCATAAAAGACAGCCTTCAGATAAAAGCAGAAAGCAAACACTATTAATATAGTATTGCTATATTAAGTAAAAAATAAAAAAAGATCTAATTGTATTTTCATTGTTTTTTAATTGCTGTCAGCCATTTTTTGATAAATGGCAGTTATAGAAGTAAAGAAACAACTGCAAAGATGATAAAATTTGTATGGCTCCACAGAGACCGTTCTAAAGTGGATGCAAGACAGCATTTCTTTCAGTGTATGCATGTATAGAGATATGCGTCTGCATATGAATTGAGGTGTACATATAGATATATATCTATATATCTAATTATGTCTTTTTGTGTGTGTTAAGAAGATTGCATGTGCATTTTTATATGTCTGAATGCATGTTTTTGTGCTAAAAGACTAATTTTCATTATGGTAAGTGTGAGCATGTGCATATTTTCAAAATTTAAAAATTCTAAAATGGTTGATTCTAACCCTAACCCTTCTTAACACAAAATATCTATATGCACACATCAATTCATATGCAGGCACACAAATCTATACATGCATACAATGAAAGAAATGCTATCTTGTGTCCACTTTAGCATGTGTGCATGTATGATATTTTCAGAATTTAAAAGTTCTAAAATGGTTGATTCTAATTTGGTACAAATGAAACAGACCAGTTAAAACTTAGTATTGTTCACCCATGATTGTCCCTGAGTGCCACCCCCCACCCCATGGGCTGATAGCACAACAGATAAAGGCGTAAACTTCCTGCAGTTCTAAGTGAGCACTATTGTGGATATGATATGGGAACCAATAATAAAGAAAGCTAGGTCAGTGAATAATAATAGCAAGAAATTGTACAATAATGATGATAACAATTGAGAACAAGAACTTTATCTTCCTGGATATAAACCAAGCCAAAAAGTTTTTTTAAAAATTAAAAAATAAATACGTCTGGTATTAAAAGAAAAATAAAGCCCCACCCTGTAGCTTTGAGACTAATCATATTTAGGGTCCAGTTTTCATGAAATAGTCAGATTGCAATATCTAGGAGTCATAATTTTGGGGCATATCAAAATACACAATGAACGACACAAGTTCCCTTTTAAACATAGACTTTCATAAATGTAATTAAAAACAATAATAAAGATAAAGTGTTTGCCATCATTTCTAAACCACAATTTGGTCACATCTGTTAGAAGATATTTCTTGGGGGCGGGGGAAAAATTAATCATAAAAAACAGCAAATAGTTGTGGAAAAAAAAGTTTAATTCATTATTTTAAGAAAAAGAACAAAAGAATAAGAAGGAAAGAGTTGAGAAGTAATAAGAACAAGAGAAAGAGTAGAAAAAAAAGTAGGAAAATGAATAGGGAGAAAGGGGGAATAGGAAGAGTAGAAGGAAAAGGGGAATAGAAAGAGTAGAAGGAAAAGGGGAATAGAAAGAGTAGAAAGAAAGGGGGAATAGGAAGAGTAGAAGGAAAATAGAAAGAGTAGAAGGAAAAGGGGAATAGGAAGAGTAGAAGGAAAAGGGGAATAGAAAGAGTAGAAGGAAAAGGGGAATAGGAAGAGGGGAACAAAATTATATCATAAATTAAAATATAAAAGAGACATGGAATATATCAATACATCAAAATGTATGAAAATGGAATTATAATGGAGAAAAGAATTTGAAGAATATAGTGATATGATTTGATTTATTATTAACTTACAAAACTTAGCATTGCAACTCAAAATATTTTAACATTAGAAAATGCTAAATGGGAGGAGTAGGTAAAAATTATTTATTAAAATTTGGAAAATAGTGCTGAGGTTGTTAAAAACCACTTTCAGCATTAAAAAGGAGGTGAATGCAAGTTGCTGTAGTCTCCAAACAAAGTCTGAGGTGTGGTATTTGTGTGGTCATACCAATGTCTGTTGGTTCTTTGACCTTAGTCTGTGCTAAGTGGTAAAATTTATTATCAATTGAAATCTCCAAGCTGTAGTTTTCAGCACTAGAAATCTCAGTTATGTCCAAAAATGTAAAAACAAAAAAAACACTCACTATTTTCAATGCTAATAGCTGCATTTTTCAAGTAAAAATAGTCTGAAAATTGAAATTATTTATCATCTATTATTTCATGCCACGGTGCAATGAGAGGGCTTTAGTCTAAGGAAAAATCTAGTTTTATAGGTTTTTTGTCAAGTCTTTCCTTAATTTGACATGTGGCAAATAATAGCTGTTCAGATTCATACTTCACTTTCACTAATCAAAGTATATTAAGCTTATGAAAGGGAGTGTTGCTCTACCAGTTAATTAATGTAATTTTATATGGTTTTCTGATCTATAGAAGAAATGTTGCATCCAGCATTGGGGGGGTTGTAGGTATCAGTGTGTTGACATTTGATCAGAGTGCCCTGGGTGACATTTACTCTAGCTAAGCTACTGATTTAGGAATTAACTTCTTTATTCGGACTTTTGTCTTCATCTTAGGTTTTTTGATATTTCTACATTACATTTCGGCCTAGTCTTTCTCAGGCCGTCTTCAGATACTGATATTGAGAGTATTTTTAATTTTTTAGTTTGAATCTTTCAATGATCTCCTGTTTGAATTTATTCTACAGAAAAATCTTTTGGTAAAAATCTTTTTAAATTATAAAGTTTTTTGATAAGAATCCTTTATTTGTAAAACATCTCATATAATTTATTCTGTATCAAAAAGTTTTGGTAATTAAAATGGTGGATAGCTGAGAAAAAAATTGTTAAATTATCATTTAAAAAAGAAAAAGAAAGAACAAAAGAATAAGAAGGAGGAATAGAAAACCAGTTCAGAAATAAATGGAACAAAAAGGAGAGTCAAATTAAAAGTCTTTGGTTAGAATTATTCCACAGCTAAAGACTTTTGGTAAGTTGAATTAAAAGTCTTTGGTTAGAATTATTCCACAGCTTTTGTTAAGAATTATACACCTGAACTTTTTTCTTTTCAATTCAAGTAATCAATTGTTAAATAAAATTGAAAGATATGAAATGAGAATCATTTACTGGATTAAAAGCAACTCTTTAGAAAGAAAAAAAAGGTAATGTTACATTTGCAGGTGGCCTTTAATTACCTGGCCTTAAAAACATAGGTCATCTTCAGCTGTGATCGGAATACTACTTTCTAATTGAATCCCCGTTCTGTCTTTCTTTTTTGAAAATTCCAAATTTAGTTTGAAATAAGAATGTTGTGTAATAGAAATTAAGGATCTCTTTCTCTCCACTTAAAAATTTCTTATAGAGCTGAGATTCTCCACTATAGAAAAAAAATAAAATTTCTCCATTGTCTTTTTATCAATTTTCTTTCTATTTTCTTAGTCTTTCTAAGATTTAACATCTCTTTCTCAATCAGACTAAGACAATTATTTTCTAGTTGAAAGAAGAATTATTTCTTCTGTCTTGATCAATTTTCTTTCTATTTTCTTAGTCTTTCTAAGATTTAACATCTCTTTCTCAATCAGACTAAGACAATCATTTTTCTAGTTTTTCCTGCTATTCTTGCACATGTTTCTTTTCTTTACTCTTTTCTTCTTTCTCCTTCTCTGCAACTTTTTGGGATGGAGGTCCTCCATCTTCCCCTTTCTTTCTTTCTTTCTTCTCTTCTACACTTTTCATTTTTCCCTTTCTCTTCAATTCTCCATTTTGACTCCTCCTCCTGTCTTTTATATTTTTTTTCGCCTTCTTTCTTCTTCTTCATCTTTATTCTCTTCTCTCTCCACCTTTTCTTTTTCTATATTTTCCTCTCCTTCATTTTCCTCTTTCCCCATCTTTCCTTTCTATTATCTTTTGAGTTTTTCCTCTTCCTCCTTTTATTCTCTTCTTTCTTTTCCTCTCCCCCTTATTCTTTTCTCTTTTCTTTCTCTTTCATTTATTTTCTTTCCCCCCCCTTTCCTTTATCTTTCTTCTCCTCCTTCAGATCATTCTCCTTTCTCTTTATTCTCTTTCACCTTTTTTCTTTCTTATTTCTCTATCTTTTCTTTTTCTTCTTTCTTTATTCTCTTTTCCACTCCTCTTTATTCTCATCTTTCCCTTTTCCTTTTATGTTCTTCCACATCTCTTATTCTTTCTTCATTTCCTCTTTCCTTTCTTCACTTCTCCCTCTTCCCTTTCTTCTCTTCTCTTTCTCCTCCCACTCTCTTTATTCTCTTCTCCCTTTACTTTTCCTTTCTTCTCCTCTCCCTCTCTACATCAATTTCTCCTATTTTTTCTTTCATTTCTTCTTATTTTATCCATCTCCAATTCCCTTCCTACATTTATTCTCCTTTTCTTTTTCTTTCTTCTCCTCAATCACCTCCATTTTTATTTTTATTTTTTCCTCATCTTTGCCTTCCTTTTTTCTTCTTCCCCTGCTTCAATCTTTTATTTGCTATCTTCTCTTCAACATAGCCTTTCTTCATACTACACTATCTTTTCCCACTCTCTATACCCTTCTTATCCTCTCTTCTTTCTCTGTAGCTTTTCTAAACACCCCTACCAGATTTCAGAATATTTGTTTAGAATCTCTATTTTCTTGCTTATTTCTTTTTTTTTTTTTTACTTTTCTTGTTTTTGAAACACTCATTCCATGCCTTCTCTCCTTCCTCCTATTTCTATATTTTTCATCTTTTCCTTCAACTACTCCTAGCTTTAACTTCTCTCAATACAACATGGATTATAAAAAGCCATTTTATTTGGTTGTTTTGGGTTTTTTTTTTCTACCCCAAATTGTTATTATTTTTTTTTTTTTAAATGAAGAAATGTCATAAATAACCAGATTAGCTTCTTTTAAAATAAGACAAAGAAAAGTAAAAAAAAGAAAAGAAAAAAAAAAGAATGATAGAAGAAAAAAAAAAGCAGAAAAAAAGATGAAGAAAAAAAAAAAAAATGCATCATCCATAATATCTGCCCAATATTTCTTCTCCAGAACTTTCATTCTCTTCGTTTGTGCTCATTCATTCATTCTTTTTTTATGCTTTGTTCAATGACGGATTATTTCTACTTGAGTTCTAAGCTATTATTATTATTACTATTATTAATAATAATATTAAAATCATCATTGCTGCCACCACTACCAGCATTATCCCTATGGCCCACATCAAGACCAACACCACCACAACCAACATCATTGTCTCCATCATCACTACCACCCTCACTAAGACCATTATCAACAACACCACGACCACTATTATCTCCTTAGAGCACTGCCATGAACACTGCCTCAACCACCATTACCATCTCCACCATTAGCCCAAAAACCACTGCTAGCATCAGACCATTATTACCATTTTGTTTTTTTGAGCAGTTTTGTGGCAATATTGTCAAATCAGGCAAGAAAAGAAATGAAATTAGCAATATCCACCATTTTATCATTTTTATTATAATTATCACAATTATTTCAGATCTTGTATCAATCACCAGACGCTTGCGCACCCAGCATCCACTCGTTTCACCGGAATTAGAGTGACAACTAGTCTTCTCTGATTTCCAGTAGGTTCCATGCTATTCCAGTCAAAGACTGTATGGTGCAACTTTATCTTGGGTTTTCACCCCTCTTCGACTGCTTTGCTATTAGCAGAGTTTTCTCACTATGCTAATGCCCGGTGGAAATTCCCAGAAGCAGAGAGGTAATAAGTCTCCTCTGGCGCTCCAGTGTATCTTGCATTTTGAGACTCCACCTCCTCCTCATTCAGTCACACACACACATAGTTAATTTATTATCAATTTTATGGTTATAATCATTATTGTCATTATCATTATTAACCTTTTTTTGCTTTATTATTAAAGAATGTGTAATAGGCATTCTAATTAGTTTTTCAGTTATAGCTTTGCAAAAAATATCATACTTGGAAATTTTTTTGGTACCCCGATATTTAATGAGGGGAACCTATGTTTTTTGGTACCCCGATATTTAATGAGGGGAACCTATGT
>JAUZSX010175587.1:0-16580 GCA_034780655.1 Idiosepius hallami
GACATCACGCACAGGCGTCCTCCCGAAAGGGAGGACAGTCATACTCGACCACGAGTGACCGCCAAGAAGAAGAAGAAAATAGTGCAAAACTACTGTGACAAATGTCTATAAATTGTTATTATTTTATAATTTTTTTGCTTCTTTTTACTAAATTCCATTTTGATTGTGTTACAAACTAAATTAATTTCCACCTAAATGTGGAAACTATGCAGGTCAGGGTAAGATGGGACAGGGATGGGTAAAATGGGACATGGCAAGTTGTGATAGAATAGGACAGGGAACTGTCAGGGTGTAAAACATAGGCCAAGGCAAGATCATGTGTTGTGGGAAGTGGACTGATCATAGTGATCAAGATCACTCACAAATCAGTCTTTTTGGGTCCTTCATCTCTGCATCTCCTACGGTTGGCTCTTGTATTTATGGGTAATTGAGTATGTATGACAATAATCTTTTCAATTTATACAATCCTTATTTAATCTATTCTCATGGTTTTAAATAACTGCAATAATTCCTCTATTTATTTTTGTTTTGGTTCTTTAGTGTTGAACATAAAGTTTCCAGTCAGTAAGGAAGGCAGAGGGGAAATACTATTGATAGCATGAGTGTAGCTATTCACCATTTTATGGAATGTTCTCCCCTTTTCTTCTAGACTGGCTGCCATGGAAGACAAAATAGAAAGAAAACAAAAAACACCAAAAAAATGATACAGGGTTGCAGCAGTTACTAATGGAAAAAAAAAACTTTAGCTTTTTTCGTTTTGTTTTTTCTAAATTTTCCAAAAAGTCTACCCAATTAGTTGATCTGTAGCCCTTAGGGTCACATCACAACCTGTCACTATTATTTACTTTTCTGATTAAACTTCATAGTTAATAAGCTTTAAGTTTATATATATTTATTAATCTAAGTGATAAGATTGTTTAAATTTATATTTAGTTCTCAATGTGTGTGTGTATATTTACTTGGTCAAGTACCAACCTAAGTTAGGTATAAGGCCATTTTTATGTGTGTGTATGTACATGTGTGTATGTGTGCATACATGTCTGTTTGCTTATGCATTCATGTATGTATGTAATGATAGGCAAGATTTATTGAAACCTGCAATAAAACTAAGTGGTTTGTTTCGTTAGTTTCTTCCAAGGGAGAGTTTCCTATGACTTTTTTGGCGTTTATGACATTTCCAAAATGTCCCAAAAATTACTTTCTGCAAAAAATTGAAAAAGTTTATATTCTCGTTTGTTTGCATGAAAATTGAAATTACAACATTTTTTTTTTTTTTTTTCATTAGTTTTTGTATCTATTGAATAATCACATTTGGAGAAAAAACTTTATTTTTTCTAACTCCACTATTTTTTCTAGATGAAAATAATTCTAGTCTGACATTCTTTTCCTTGTAACTTATCCAGTACTTGTTCTTTGAGGAGTTCCACCGTCTCTTTATTCGATGCACGAACTGGACTCGGGATGGCTCGCATCCCTGACTGGATTTTCATTCCTAGTTTAGTCAGGGGATTATTTTCTAACATCAGTATAGGTTTCGGACGATTTCCCAGATCTCCATGAGAGCTAATGGCACCATCACTAAAAGAAGGTTTTAGGGGTAATGGCTTCCTCGGCCTGCGTTGGCCTCCGTCTGGATTATCAGCCTCATTTTCAATTTCACCGGTATCAACTGAACTACTAAATTCAAATTCTCCGAGCTCATCTCTGCCTTCGTCGTCTTGGGAATTTATATGACAGGCTGTCTTCTGATCGGCAAACTTTGTCCGAGAAAATTGGCGTCTCAATTTTTCTGCATTGCTCACTGGTGTATTTAAGGCCTCCACGGCTATCTCACTTTCATCTATTTCATTTTCTAAATGTACATTACTCACTTCTGGTCCAAACTCATCGGGATCAACATCTGAGGATAGACTGAGGGAGGAGACGAGTAGTTGTTTTGGGTTGGTTGCTAAGATACCACAGCTTCGGAACATGACGTCACTGCTTTGGTCTTGAGTCATATCCAGGAGAGTTGCACCCATGGTTGAATTTTCCTCCGTTGCAGTTGACACAGCATCTGTATCAGCTGCTGTTGTCGCTGTTGGGTGCACAGCATCAGAAACATTTCCTTCCATATTTGAAGGAGTGTTCGATTGTATGTGGACACTACTTTCTTTCTCGTCATCTTTGTTGCCTAGAGGGGAATAGAATACAGTTGGTAATCGTAGACCACCAAGATTAACGTTTTTCATTGGGTTCAGGTTTTGTAAGCTAAGTTTTGGTAATTGCAAGGTTGTGCCCTTTAGAGGAAGACTGATTTTGTTAAGGAGGAAGTCTTTATTGGTGCCATTAGTATCATTCTTTGAGCTGAACGGGTTTCTGTGAATATCGAATAAGCTTGATATTCTTTGTTTTTCTGGCAAAACCGATTCTTCAGTCTTTGGAGATTCTTCCTTCTCGTCTAAATCAGAAACCGAAATGTTTCTAGGCAAAGTGATTGTCGCCAAAGAGTTTTCCTGTAGTTGCTGATTGATGTTAATTACAGATGGGTGGGGTTTCGTTTTTGTTCTGGAAAGAAAGAGAAAAAATTTTTTTTAAATATTATATATCTTATTATACTAAAACTCTAAGAACGGGTCCTACATCCGTTCTTTTTAATTTACGTGCAGATGCTATATTTCCAGAAGAAAAATTCTTAAATAGTCACCCCTCTAATTACTGGCCAGGCTTGATGTTGCTTAACTTTGGTGATCTGACGGGAACCGGCGTCTCCAATGCACTATGACCATATAAATCATTTCAGCATTATAGAAATGGTGATTCTTGCTTAAGAATTTTTTTTAAAAACACTAGAAACAAAGAACTGCTTTTGAATTAAAAATAAACAAGTAAATAAATAATAGAGAAGCATTTTCGAAAATTAAGAAAAAATAATTCATTTTCAAACACAAAGCGTTTTTTTTTGTTTTTTTTTTAAGTATTGGTAAGTCCCCAGTGCCAGGCAAAGCTGCACAATATTTCTAGTGTGTGTGTATATATATATATATATATAAATATATACACATCTGGCAAAGATACCCTTGCTTTGTGTGATGTTAAAACCTTTGAGAAGAAAACAATAGATGCTAATTCTATAGTTACAGAAGATTTATTAAGCACAACTGTCAACTTCAAAGGATAGCTACACAGATGGAGACATATTGAAAGTTAACTCTCTTTATTAAAGAGTTCCACATGGTAGAATTGCGAATAGACAAGAGGTAAAGTCCCTGAATCCATTGATAAATTAAAATGTGGAACTTTGGAAGTATTTTTCAAATAAGTATATGGATCTCAAAAAAGATCTTAAATAATCCATTACATTGTTTTTGACAGTGCTATATTGGAAGACCCAAGGAACATTTTTTTGTGTGGTTTTGAGTCTCAAAAATATTTATTTGAAAAATATAGAAAAATTATTTTTTTTAGTAGAAACCTAACAAAAATTTCTTGTAATTGTAAAAGAAAATCTTTGGATTACAATAGATTTTTCGAATTACAAACAAGACCGTCCAAAAGGTGCATCAAAAGCAATTACTTTTCAATTTGCATTAGCAATGCAGGGCAATTGATAATAGGAAATAAGTCTTTCATTACTGGCAATGAAAGAATAAACTGGAATAATGAAAACAGAATTGAATAAACAAAGCGTCATCTTGTATTCTGACTTTTATTTTAATCAGCCTTAGAAACTAAAAGAAAACAAAAAAAAATAATCAACAAAAATCATTCCCACAAAATAAGTAACTATTTCTCTACTTTAAATTTATTATTATTTATTTAGGTGGGAATAAAAGGTTGACTAATTTAAATCAAAGGGAAGAGACAAAAAGTAACTTTTTTGTCAAATATAAAAACTACATTAGATTGTTTAAGAGAGTGTGAATAAATTATAACACCTGAGTGAGTTTAGAGTCCTGTTATTGTTTCTAGACAATTTTCATGAAAGAAAGGTTTTACATCATCAAGACTTTTTCTGATTAACTGACTAAAATAAATAAAAATGTCCTTAGATAAAAAAAAAAAAAAGGGGGGCCAAGTGGAGGGTGGAAAATCTTTTACATCAAAGATTTTGATGATTTTGTTATGTAAGCATAACAAAATGAGTAAACATTTTCATAAACATAGACTGATTGGCCTGTCTTGCTTTGATGCTTCTTTTCTGCTCATTTTAATCTGTGCTTTCGGAAATACAAGATTATTTTTTCCAAGAAAACTGCCGTAAATTTTTGAAAGCTGAAAATTGTTTTAGTAGACTGTTGCCTGCAATGATCCAATTTTTCAAGTTTAACTTCTTTGAAGCCATTTTTTCCAGATCAATATCAAATTAAATTTGTTCCACATGTCTGAATACCCATATTAATCAAATTTCAAGTTTCTCGACCAAAAATTGAAAAGTTAGTTTCTTAAAGATTTTTCTCAGACAGAAAGATGGACAAATGTACTAAATCATTTTTATAGCAGTAGTTGATGTAGTTAATATCGACAATATCAATAGACCCCTTAGACCATAGATTGATTGTATCTTTATTTACATTACTATATTTGATGAAAAAGCAGAGGTAAAGACCTCTGGAGATTGCAAAAGGGTGGTTATATAGCAAAAATAGGAAAAAAATCTTGTAGTAGTACGAATAAAATAAACACTAAAAAACAGAAAATATTTAATCTTTTTTCTGAATACAAATAAATACTAAAAAAATATAAGTGAATTAACCATATTTAATTTTATATAATGTCATATTAGAAATTTGCATATAGATATTTTTTCACTCTTATTAGAAATCTTTTTCAAATTATCTTTTGGCATTATTTAAAAATAAATACGATTTATTTATTTATTTATAATACCGTTGGAATGTAATTTCCATTATTTAGATGGAAAAGTAATTCTTACAATCTATTTACACTTACTGTTTTTAAAGGCTGTGTGCCTCAAAGTCTATTTTACTCTAATTTTTTATTCTGTAACCAATATTTAGGTTGGAAGAACAAAAATAGGCAATTGATAACAGTTCTTTGAAAATCAGACTATTTTCCTCAACTTCAGATGTGGCAATTAAAGGGGAATTTAATTTTAACACAATCTTTAATAAAACCATCATTGATGCCAATGAATATTGTTTCTGGAAATAAAAAGGAGGCAGTTGATGTAGCCCGGTGGATAGGCAATTGGCCTTCAGAACAGTAGTATGTGGGTTCAAATCCAAGTTGTTCTGTCTATGTTGATATGTCAACTAATATCCTTGAAAAAGGTATGAAATTCCATCTTCCCTCCAGCTATAGATTAAATAGTGTAACTTATGTTATTAAAAAAACTTGATTGTATAGAAAATAATGTTTATCATAAGTAATTGTTCTTGACATTAAAATGACCTAAAATGGTTGATATGCCGTTAAATACAAAACAAAAAGTAAATGAAAAGCAGAATTGAAATTGGTCAGATTTTGGAACAAAGCCAGCCAAACTTTTGGCATCCAAGTTGTAAATGAAGATTGAAATAATGAATTAATTAATGCAAGTAAATTTTGCTTCTGTAAAGTTACAGAAAATTTTCTTATGATTTTATTCACAATATTTTCCAAAATTCTTTCCATTTCACTGGCTAATCAAAGTGATCTTTTTTCTGGTTACATAACAGCCTTTTAGAATCAAAAAGTCAAGAATAAAAATAAGTTTGGATTTAGAATAAGCAAAAGAAATATACTTTCTTTTCTTTTGACATCCTTGGTTTTTTGGGGTTTTTTTTTTTCTGAATTTAACAAAAATATTTAGTGACTTACCGATCAAGCTTTGGTTTTTCAATTATTTCAAAGTTCCAGGCGACAATATTTTGGGCAGCCAAAAAGCAATGGCAAACAGCTTTTAAGGACTCTAGAAAAGTAAAAAACAAAGAAAATAGTTTTTAGGGACTTTTAGAAAAAGGAAAAGAAAAATAGTTTATACCTGTTTTTTAAAGTGAAATCACCATTTTAGAGAGAAAAAAGACATCTCCTATAACTTGTGATGTGGAGGTCAGTGGCTGAAATTGGAGTGGATCACCCAGGGTGAAGTTTATTGTAGCTCCACCACTGCCAACAAGAACGTCTGTTGCCGATTTATTTTGTAGAACTGTAAGCCACTTTTAGGGAAGAATTAAAGAACACTCCAAAGAGCACAAAAACCTTTTTCATTCTATAAACACCAAGAATGGATGAATGTTTAATTTGGATGGGGTTTTATGGCATGTCAACCAACTGTGGCTGATTTTATGTTAAACAAATCATTCAGTTTGAAGAGATTTTGATAGTATTTGTTTAGTTGGGTGTAGTTCATATTTGTTGGGTTGAGATAGTTGGGTTGGGATCCTATTTTTTGGTGTGGATTTATTTTTTTTTAAGAAAGCTATAATTGCATTTGGGCTTGTTTTTTTTGGAATAATTCTATCATGTTTTTAGTATTGAGAAAGGTTTGTTTTTGTTTTTTCGGGTATGTATGTGATTATGTGATCACCACGCTAGTATAAAGTGTCATGCAATGTTTTTGGCATGTCAAACATTCTGTGGTGTTTTGATAATTTCCTATTTAAAGAGATATTTCCAATGTTCCAATCAGAAAAAGGCTGTCTTTTCACCAAACATACAAAAAATACACTTTTTAGCCTGTAAAATGGTGAAAAGGTTTTTCTTTTTTTTAATATATTGTCTATATAATCATAAGAAATTTTTCAAAACTAAATTTAGCTGCATTAAATTAATTTTTTATTTCAATTCTAATCTACAACTTGGACTGAAATTTTTGTTCCATTATCTGACCAATTCAGATTTTTATCTATAGCAACAATATTCATTGCCATCAATGATGGTTTTATTAAATATAGACTTGTTAAAATTAAATTCCCCTTAATGTACAACATCTGCACTTGGAGAAAAATAGAATGATGTTTAGGATGATATTGGCTTTTTTTTGCTTATTTTTTTTCTTTCCCTCCGAAGTGTAGGTCTCACTCAGAATTAAATATCTAGAGTGATTAATACCTTTGATTCCACAGCTTAGAAATATATATCAGCTTGTTTCTTTTAAATGCAAACTATTTTACATAAGTAGTATGCTAGATTTTTAATTCTCTGACCTAAACATAGGATGGGAAGAAAAGAAATAGGCAAGCAAATGCCAATACTTCCCTGAACATCATAATAATTTTCCCCAAGTGCAAATTTTGAACATTTTGGAGAATATAATAATACCAGCACAATCTTTAATAAAAAAAAATGTTAGGGTGTGACCCCTCAGACTCAGATTATAGATTGTCCCTAGCGTCACTTTCTCCAAACAGAGTCTGCTTTGAGCAGTCTGGATCAGAGACTAAGACTCAGTTGTAACATTTCTTTGTCCTTTAGCTTAAGCAGAAGTGCCACTCCCCTAACATATCTTTTCTGTATTTTCTGTTATATGTGTGTGTGTGTCCATTTCATGGTTTCAAGTTTTCTTGTCTTACCTTAAATATTTCAACATAATGATTGCTATGAATATTGTTGCTATGAATTGTATGAATTGTAATTGGTCAGATTTCGGAACTAAACCAGCCAAAATTTCAGCATCCAATTTGTGCATTAAGATTGAAAAAATAAATTAATCAATGCAACCAAATTTTACTTGAAGAAAGTTATGAAAACTTTTTATATACAGTTTTTTTCCCAAAAAAATTGCCCACCATTCTTACTGTTAAAAGTGTGTTTTAGGGGAAGGGGTGATAACATGGCCTATAACTTCCATTTATTCAGTACTAGCTATATTGCCCGGCCTTGCTTGTCGGTTTTATTTGACCCCTTAGCAACTATTTTTTTCTGACTGGAAACTAAATCAATTTTTTTCCACTGTCCGAATATCTCATATAACAAATTTTAAGTCCCTAGACTAAAAATAACGAAAGTAGTTTAGAGATTTGTAGTCAAGAAACTATTGAACAATTCTTTCAATGCTAGACTGTAACCATGTGTAAAAATTTGGTTTAAATTGAACAATTCCTTCTGAAAGAGGATATTTTTTCTTATGAAATTTCAATACTTATTGGGGGTACTCTAAATTAAAAACATATCTATGAACATTTCCAGACACCACTGGTGCAGCAACAGTTTTTGCTGCCCTGCGTGGTTGTAGGATTCGGGCCCCTGTGACCACTTATAACCTGCAAATGTTCAAAATTCCCAAAAGCCCTAAAAATTTTTATTTTGAAAGAACTACAATCAAAGGTCTAATTATGGAGAACTTAGAATATTTATTTTCATTGGGATGATGATACAGTTAAAAAATATGATTTAAAAAATATATATATATTATTATGCATATAAAGCATAAAACAAACTCTAACATTAAAAAGTCATTTTGGTTATAAAATTTCTGATTTTTTGTTAGTTTTTGACTATTTTTTTCTATTATTTACATTTACCCCCTAAAAATGCCGCTCTCTAGCCTCTCCCTTCCTACACCACTGCCAGACACCTAAAGTACAACTGGGAATTTTCAAAAAAATCTGCGCAGCTGTTTCAGAATCTATATAGAACTCATACACAAAGTTCCATTTATAAATAAGTTTAGATATAGACTAGACAAAAAAAGTTACATCCACCAGTATCGCCACAAGACAAACAAAAAAACATATTCATCTGTGTTTAAATCTTATATAAAAAATGTTCCACCTGCCTAAGCTAGTGATTTAGATGTACACACCGAGAAAGTACTGAATGATTATTTATGTATTAGAAAAAGACTGATGTAAGGAACAATTAATCATTAATTCTTCCTTTTATTGTATAGAAAGTTCCTCTTAGATTTAAAAAAAAAATCATATGAAGTTAGATTTGTTAAGAAAATTACAGGACTTTAACCTTTTACCTACTATTGTTGCTAAAACGGAACATAATTCCTAAAGTAGAGTATAATTTCATTCCATATTAGTTTGGCACTAAACCAACCCTATTTCCTTTAAATAGGAAACAACTTTCCAATTTTTCTTCTGTCAACCCCAAACAAAACTGGGTAATTAGAAAGTGTGCATGCACACACACTAAACAACTGGTCGAAATGTAAATAAAAAGACATTTTTATTTCTTCCAAATTTTGTGTTTTGAGTCTGATTTTCTTTGTGAATTAATTTACTTTTAATTTAAAAACCAATTTTTGGTCCTATGCAACACAGAGACAGGTTTAGAGATTATATACAAGTCTGATAATGATTTTCTATTTTTTCTTAATAATTATTTTGGTAATTTTTTGAATTACCAATAATCTGTGAACCTAAGGAGCCTTTGCAGCTGCTATGGAGCTTTTGTTCACTACACAATTGCAGGGTGTGCAAGGGTTCTGATTATAGGTGTGGTCACTAAGCCATGATATACTTTTTCTTTTGGTTTTGTTATATGGCATATCAACCTTAATCAACTATTTAATGCCATTATCATTCTTTGATAAACATCGTTTTTTGAATAACACAATGAGCACTTTTTGATTTATACCTTTCCCTAAGGGTATCAGTCAAATTATGAACGCCAATGAAACAATGGATTCAAATTCACATTTTAAATTCCCAAAGTCCGACCGCCTACCCACTTTGCAAAGTAGACCTCCTCAATAAACGTGAATATTTTTTTTATTTTTTTTAAAGCCTTAAATTTTAAAGTAAATTCTTTTGTTGGCAGAAAAAAGGTTAAAAGACATTTTTGCATTGCAGAATATTTCAGTCGTTTTTTTTTTTGTTTTGTTTTTTTTTCTTGTCTAAAAGCAAAATAATCCTGAAAGATTTTTTTGGAAGACTGAAAAAAAAAAAGGCTAATGTCTCAAAAACAGATTTATTTAAATCTGATTGTGACTAGATTCTAACTTTTTGTTGCAATTTTTATTCATAAACATATCTCGTATTTCCTAAGGCAGAAAATTGGAAATGTATCTATTAGATAATCTGACTGGGCTTTAATGAAGAGGACAGTTTTAATATGGTTGAATATAATTTAGTTTCTGTTTTTTTAATGTTCCATTCCAAGGAAAGAATAAAAAGCATTGTTCAACATGAAAATAAATAAATATAGCAGAAGCAATAGAAAATTCATCGTAGTTGAATTTTTTTAAACACACAACAAAACAAATATAAAATGATTTCCACAAAGAAAGAGCAAATAATAAGGGAAGGAAAAGAAAAGGAAAGTTTTTAAAAATTGAAAAACTTACAGTATTTTCTTAAAAAAATAAAATTGAAAACATAACCAATATTTTAAATTTTGGACAGGAATGGTTTTAATGCTTTTAATGATTTCACCGGATTAAAAGACATATATAAAGGAGGTAATTTGTTTCTAATAACTGTATGTAATGATAGTCATTACTTGTGACACCGGATAGATGTTGGACAAGCAGATTAATATATAGACAGACCAGTCAGGGACACCTGCAATGTTACATGCCTGGCGTGCACTTGTGTGCACTCTGTGACAAGGGGTTTCACAGTGCACATGGCCTGTCGCAGCACCAGAGGAGAGGGCACCACCTCCTGGAATAATCATCTTCAGCAATAAAGGACTGCATATGATGATGATAGTCTTTTTCTGAAAAGCTTTATGTATAAACAGTCTGTTTGTTTTGTGTTTGACAGAGAAGTTTCATTTGATTCCTTTTTATAATAATTTTTATTATTTGAACAACAATTGTTAAAGGAAAAATGATTTTTGTAAAAAAATGCTTCGTGTTTGAAAATGAATTATTTTTGGTAACAGTGCATATGAGTACCCATGGGTGCCATATTTAGTGATAATAGTTCAAACTGCATATGAAACCCATAGGTGCGAAAATACACTAATACCTTATTTTTTCTTACATTCCAATTGTCATTTATATTTATTTTTTATTCAAAAATCACTTCTTCGTATTTTCTCTGTGTCTTTAAAAAAATTTTTTTTAAGCAACAATCTACACTTCTATGTTAAAATGATTTATACAGTCAAGTCGCATCTGTTCTGGTCAGATCACCAAAGTTAAGCAACGTTGAGCCTGGTCAGTAGTTAGACGAGTGACCATTTAAGAACATCAGTGTTCACAGTTCAATTTCTTGTTTTCTTCTAGATGTAGCATCTGCCCGATCTAGACATGGGCAAATTTGAAACCGGATGTAGACCCAATCAAACACAATGATCTCATTTATAAAAGTATATAGATATAGGTTATATCCTTATTTAAGTGTAAGGTGTGTGTGTCGATATGGTTTTAATGCATATAAATTAGATCCATTTTTAGTATGTAAAACTCCAAGCCGTGTACTTTGAAATATAAAAATACCTAAAAAAGAAAAAAAAGTAAAATCTCGATTATGAGTTAAGTGCATTAAATTGAATTTGCTTTATGAATAAAGATGAGAAGGGAAAGATTTAAAATTTCATTAGAGAATTAATCTTTCTTTCTTTTCTTTTTTTCTTCTTTTTTTTTTTTTTTGACTAATCCATTAATTTCTAAATTTATTAGCATCTTTGGATTTTAGCAGGTTATTTCAATTCAGATAAATTTCTTCCTCTTTTTATATATATATATATATATATATATATATATATAAAATGTTATTTTTTTCCAAATTATGTGTGTATATATGTGTTTAGGTATGCATTTATATTTGTATGTATGTATGAATGTGTGTGTGTTACATTTCAATAAAACCGTTAAAAAATTGCTATATTAAACGCAACTAGTGTCACAGGGCAGTTGTAAACACTTTTGCTTTGCATGACATGGTCTGCAGGTTCAAATCCCATCTTGGGTTTGAGAAAGTAACTACATTGCATGTCACTGATGAGGTTGAGGTCCAATAAGATCAAAACAGTAGTCTGGTACTATGTTATAAGTTCTGTTTAAAATTAAATTGATTGGTAGAAACCAATTCTCATGAAAATATTTAAATATTTACACACATGTGTGTATATGTATAATTTTTCTTTCAAATATATATATATATATTTTTTTTTTACTGTTCCCTACTTTTCTTCACCCTTCTTCTATATACTTCTTTATAATGCCTATATGTATCCCTAAGTAAACCAATATCTATAGTTAGTTTATGTTGAGCTTGATGTGAATAGAGAATCTTTTGACTAGTATTTAATTATTGATATTTTAAATCTAAATTTCAAATCTCAATTTATATATTAAACTAGAATTATTGCCCGGCTTTGACTGAATCCACAAGGTCTTGTCACTTAGGTAATTAAGGAAGCCTATTAAGTGCTATTTTATACTAAATTCATTTCTAATGCTTTTCTCTGAAAGACTTTTACATTGGAAAGCTACCATACTTGTGCAAATTTGCTGAATCATTGTGCTATGTAAATTTCAGTCTGAATATTCACTTTTGTGTTCATTTTGATTTGTATTTTTTGAAGTTCCAAATCTTGAACCCTTTCGTAGTTATTTTTCACGCTCAACGCCAATAAAAAAAAAAATGAAGGTATTGGATAAAAGACATAATAAATAAATATACTGACATAAAATCTTTCTAGATAATTGCTATTTCTCCATAGTATACACAGGATCGTTTCTATTGAAATGTTAATTTCACTACAAGTATAGAAAAGCAAATGGCTCCCTGAAAAGATCAGAGAGAGAGACCATTTTACTTTGGCTTCAATAATTGGCAAAAAGCCTTTATTGATTTTTGATTGGTAGAGTTTGAATTATCTCCCTTGAAAATTCATTCAATCCAATATAAAAACAAAGAATGTAGTGAAATAAAAACAATTTGTTGTTTTGGCATTGAACAGAATTGGCCATCTTTTAAATCATTTTCCGGATAATTTATTATTTAGAATGATACGTACTAATTGAAAATAAATAATTCAAGATAATCAGATCACTAAAAGATGTTGGTACAGTGGTATCTTGATTCTTGTACTTAACTCATTCAGGAACCAAGTTTGAAAAGTGATCCTTTTGACATCCGAATTTATTTAACCTATAAAGAATAATGGAAACAGTTTTTATCCATTCCAAGCCAGTCCAAAACTCCATTCTTATCCATTATTATAGTGAAACATGCCTAGAATTTCAGCATATATTATCATCAAATCAATAAACATCAACATTATTAATTAAAATTCTACATAGTAGAAATGTCAATTCTGGCATCCACTTGTTTTTATCTAATTGCATTTTCACCTTGGACCCGTACAAAATCTAAATTCTGTTTCAAAACCAATGCAAAAATTTATTTTTTTTGGTTCAAATTCTGATTTGTAGAACACCTAGGACGTTCAAAAACCAAGGGTCCACTGTCTATGAGCAAGTAATTAGTCTTTAAGCAGAAGCTTCTGTAGTTACAAAAATTGATATTAAGTTGAAAGAAATAACCTAGTTTTCAAACAGCCTTCAAGTTGTTGATTTACTTAACTAGTGTGTATTTTTATTAAAAATAACTGGATTTAGAAATGATTTGATAAATTTTACCTTTGAATAATGCATATTTTTACGCATCAAGTCACACAAAGAAATGAGATTTATTTTTTGGTTTATTCATTTTATTTATTCATAGACCATTTTTAATATAAATTTACGATGGTTTCTTATTTTTTTAAACTTACCTGGTTTATTTATTTACGTAAATTTTTAATGTCAATACAACCCTGAACATCATATTTTTTTCCAGCAGGAATGTTGTACATTTATGGTTCTTTAATAATAAAAACAAAACTTGAAATAAAATCATTACTGATGGCAGAAAATATAAACTCCTGCAAACAAATATCTAAATAGTAATTGTTTAGATATAGGGACAAAGTTTGCCAAAATTTCAGCATCTAATTTGTAAGATTTTAATAATGAATTAAGTAATGCAATTAAATTTTGCTTGAAAAAGGTTACTGAAAAATCTATTTTGATTTTATAGATAATATGTTCTAAAAATCCTCCTTGCCATTTTTAGAAGCTAACAAAAATGATGTTTTTTATCTGGTGGTTTAAGATTGAAGTAACAAATTAATCAATGAGGTAATAGGCACAAAATCACCATTTTGGACCCCATAGCATGGTTTAAACTTCTGCTAAAGAAAAATATGAATCAAAATATAAGAATAATTAATTTATGAGAAAGAAGAATGATCAGAAAAAAATTTAATGTAAAAATTATTAGTTGAAAAAAAGTTTTATAAAAAAAATTTTCAATTTTTAAAACCAAAATAACAAAGGTTTTCAATACATATTAATTTTAGTCATATTTGAATTTTCATCTAATTTTTATAGTCTTTTTAGAAATGTCTATAAATTTTTTTTGATGATTTTTCTAAAAGCATCTGATTGTTGTTGGTCTTTAAAATATAAATTATGGACCCCTTCTCCAAATTTGAAAAATATTCTAAAAATTTAACAAATTACAATACCCAGAAGAAATCTTTTCTGTATTCACGGCATATAATGAATAATATTGTTCCATTTTATTTTTTATGTAGATAATGCTGATTTTTTTCTTACAGAAGGGGAAAGTTAATGTAAAAGATATGTATTAAGTTTTGATTTTTTTAAAAAAAGAAATACAAATTGGTGTAAAATTTGAATATTTTCAGAATGCTTAAAAATAAGAAATTATTTTAACAATTATTTAATAAATAAATAATGCTAAAGTCACTGATTTCCCTAAATACATTGGAAGAATTATTCTTTAGTTGCATTATTTTCTTTTTTTTTTTTTTTGGCCAATGACTGGACAGCCTATTTATTAGCATATTCTTCTGATTTTTGCATAGTTTTGGATTCCTGACCCGTTGTAAAATGATTCAAACTTTTTCTTCTTTTTTCCAAATTTACAGATTCTTCATCTTGTTAACAATCAATATTTTAGATTCACAAAGATAAAAGCTGAAAAAAATAAAAAGCTTTTTCCCTACAATCATTACCTTCTCTGAACAATAAATCAAAACCAATTAATTAATTTAAATCCCAATGTTCAACTCTTTTTGTTTAATTAGTGGGAAAGATGTAATTAATTTTACAAACGATCAATTTTCAATTAAAAAAAAAGCTCAAGTAAAACATGACAAAACTAATAATTTCTGAGATGGAAATTATTTTAATCATTTAAACAATTTAAATGCAATGGGCTGTTATTGTTGTTAAGTAAAATTGTTAATTTTCTTATCAATAACTGATTTAAAATGATTAACGCAGATTAATGATAAACAAATTCAAACGGTCACAAAGCTAGCTTATTATTTGGTTGTTCCAAAAGTTTGTAAACACTTTGAAATTTTACTCACCAAGTAATTACAAACCTAAAACATTATTTCTCAAAATAAAGCCCATCAGTGTTTACAAACTTTATGGACAACCAATAGATATTAGATTGTCGCAAAAGTTTGTAACTGGCTATATTCCACTGACATTTAAAAGAACCAGTTAGCTGGTCACCAAAAGCAGTAGCGCAAGCATGTGACCGTGCAGAAGAATCGAACCTGCCCTGTCTTATCTGTAAGGGTACACGTTGGGAAATTCTAACCTCCAATCTTTGGCTGGTTCTACCCACATAGTCAGCTCCGCACTGACTCGGAAGATTTTGATGTGTGTTTTTTTCCTTCCAATTAAACTAATATTTTTTTAAATAAATATTTTTTATAAAAAGGCTTAAATGATGCATAGATTTTTTATTTGTAATATTTCGAGGATATTACCTCATTTTCAAACATTCACCCATGCCGCTCTGATCCCTCAATATTTCCGTTCAACTCTGCTGTTTTATTGAGGGATCAGAGCGGCATGGGTGAATGTTTGAAAATGAGGTAATATCCTCAAAATATTACAAATAAAAAAATCTATGCCTCATTTAAGCTTTTTTTTAAAAAAAATATTTATTTATTATATGATGCTTCAGAAGAACTATAATCTAATATTTTTTAAATAATTTTTAATTACAATAAATCTGTAAAGTCGGAGCCTTGTAGTCCTTGCATGGATCCTAAGCACATCACTGTATATACATATGTGCAAACAGCTTGCAAGTGGTTAGATATCCCTTGAAAAAATGTGCAGGTTTTACACAGTACACACACCTACTGCTCTCTTCATTTAATACTTTGTGGGCAAAGGTAGTGACCCTACCTTTCATCAATCGTGTTTTGATGTAGGTAAATTAAATAGAAATTTTCTTGGCCAAAATCAAAATCATTTCCTTAAATACAAAAAAGATGTCTACAACATGGCCAACAAAATTTGTTTAGATTTTTACTATTTATAAACCTTTCTCATTAACTTCTTGAAAAAGTAAGATTCAGTGATACATATGTATACACACACACACACATAAATATATGTGTATATTAATACACAAATCTCTATAAACATACACATATCTCTATAAGCATACATTTATACACACACACATATATATATATATATATATATATATATATATATATATATATTTATTAACTTCTCCATAAGCATCCATATATATACATACATACACATACACCTCTCTCCCTCTTTCTCTCTCTCTATTAGCACTCACATACTATATATATAAATTTATATAGATAAAAGTTGGATAATTAAATGATTTGTATAT
>JAUZSX010175696.1:0-16579 GCA_034780655.1 Idiosepius hallami
TGTTGACTCCGTTTCTACACTTTACTAGAAAACTACCAAATTATCTATTGACGTTAATTATAATTTGACAAGATTTATTCACTTGTTTGTTTGTTTGTTTTTTGTGTTTGTGTGTGTGTGTGTGTGTGTGTGGTTCTATGAGGACTGGTTGTCTTTGTAGTAGGTTAGTTATTAAAATCCCTTTATATGATTGGATAAAGTGGACGTGACAATACCTGCTTGATAATTTAGTGTAGTTTTGGACAAAAGGATTTTTATAGAATTATTTTCGTCTCGAGTTACTTACGCCATTTACAATGCCGATGAGAGGCACATCTGTTTCTCCGGGAACAGGGTTTACAAACTGAAAAAAAAAATTTTCTGATACATTTCGTTTCTTTATTTTTGTTTTACGGCATATCAACCTTTTCAGATCATTCAATGCCGAGAACAATCACTTTTTTTATAATTTTTTTTTCGTCCACACGTGTTTTTTTTTAAATAGCATACTGGGAACTATTTAACCCATAGTTGGTGGGAATGTGGGGGTTCATATCTTTTTCAAGGATATTAGTCCAATTATGAACGCACATTGAACGACTAGGATTCGAACTTGAGTATTACGATTCCAAAGTCTGACCTCCTATCCACTAGGTCAAGTGGACCTCCCCGTGATATATTTAGAGTTACTTTGTTGCATAAACAGAGAATTTGAAGTAATCTTGTTTGGATAGCAAGGCAGTGTAGAGTATAAGGCACTGGAAAATAGCAGACTGCTATGGGAATATGGGTATAATATATATTGTTACGTGCTTCCACGGGGATATCATATTTACTTGGTAAAGCACCAAACCAAGTTAGGCACAAAGGCCATTTTTACGTGCTCTATACCTGGGCTTTTTTTAATTCAGTGTTACCCTTCACCTAGATGAGTTGCTCTTCCGAGTTAACGAACCCCATCTGCCCGAGGCAGCTAAAGTGAATGATTATGGTTTTGACTGGGATTTGAACTCACGTAATACGATTCCACTGCCCGAGCTTTGACCAATGCTCCACCGTTGCTTCCACGGGGATATGTTAGTTTGGCGGGTGAGCCACTTGACATACAGCCTTTCTCCCATGAGAGTGAACGGAGTCACCCAAAGCCTTGGTTAGCAATCCACATAGTATCGCGATAAAAATACTATAATACATTACTGGTGACCATGCCATTTTAGTCATTTGAAACTGTTATCGGATCTGGTGAAAGAGCAATTCAGTTAGCTTCGAATCAGAGAAATCTGGACACCCTTTCAGGAACTTTTGGGACAGCCTGATATATTTTACAATAAAACCTTATCTATTCTTGAATCCATTCTTGTCTTACGCAATAGTCTGCGAAAAAAATGGCGTTGTCTCTGCACCGAAAGAGAATGTTATTTAAGTAAGTTCAGAGTGTAGCTAAGGGTCTCCTAAACACGGTTTTAGATGTTAACAAAACTACAAGTGAGTTATATTTGTTAACATGCAGATCCATGTTCAAAGGATCGTAGGCTACACTCTAAACCCTCTAAAATTAAATTATTTTTAGGTGTAGCTTAGGGTCCTCTAAACACGGTTCTACACGTGAACAAAAGTCCAAGTAAATTGTATTTTTGTTAACATACAGAACCGTGTTTAAGGGGCCATAAGCTACACTCTAAACCTACTAAATTTGAATTCTCTTTGGGCGCAAAGACGACGCTATTTTTTCCAGGACTATAAGCATTTACCACTCGAAGGTAGAAGTTGATTATATGTAAAATCAACAATACAACAAATAAAAAAAGGTGACACCAAACGTTATTAGCTGCGTTACAGGTGTTCTTAATTTTGTACTCAGTGTTATCTTTCACCTAGACAAGTTACTCTCCCGAGTTAATGAACCCTGTCTGCCTGAGGCAGCTGAAAGTGAATGTGATGGTTTTGACTGAGATTTGAACTCGTGCAATACGATTCCTCAGTACAATCTTTTACCACTGCTCCACACTCCTTGTCCAAATATAGAGTGGATATGGAGGCGGTGTATGATTATTAAGAATTTTAATTAAGTCTAAAGAAATAGACAAGAACAAAGCAAAAATAAAAGAGAATTCTTTAAATGTAAACCTTTGGACCCTGACGTAAAAAATCGGTCAATTTCGAAAAAGACTATACGTCTTTAGCAAAATTATCAATCAGTTAATCGGATCAACGGACCTCAAAGGACCATACATCGGCCGTATGGTAATTTTTTTGCTCGGTCACCAAAGCCGATATATCGGCCTATCAGGGTTTCAAGGGTTAGTAAGATAAATTGAATAAATATCACCGTATTTGTTGAAACCAAAAACACGCCGTAAAACACTGAAAAATAAAAGAAAGGACAAAATTAAGATAAATTTTTTGAATTTGCATATTGAAAAAGACGATCACGTGACATACAGATATTCAAATATTTCATCTGAACTGTTAACACACTAAACTAAAACTACAAAAAATCCCTAAACGTCAACACCCTTAAGGTTATTTCAGAGGCGTAGCTAGAGGGGGTGCCGGGGTACATATGTCCCCAGGAACCAAAGTGCATCGCGCCAAAATGAGGCTTACAAAATTTTCACAACAAGGGTAAAAATCGGTCACAAGCAAGATCGCAGCAGTGGCTGTGCCAGACGTCATCTGATACACTTGCCCAATGATTACTATAGGCACAAACACATAAAAATTGTTTAATATTACTTCTTCTTTAAATTAATGTTCCATTGAAATGTGAACCGTATTTCCATATATAGTAAGGTATACAATGTTATTGTAAAAGAAAATGCGATTAAACACGGAGGAGGTGGCGCCAATTTTATAGTTTGCCCCCGGGCGCAAAATATCCTGGCTACGCCTCTGGGTTATTTCCTTTCGCTGCTATTGGATCTACTACTTCCTTGGCTTCCCGAATCTCTGTCATTCACGTAAACTAAATCATTTAGATATTCTATTTACTTAGTCGAGCACCAACCCAAGTTAGGCCCAAGGCCATTTTTACGTGCTCTATATATCTGAGCTTTTTTGCATTCAGCGTTTCACTTCACTTAGATGAGTTGCTCTCCCGAGTTAACGAACCCTATCTGCCCGAGGCAGCTAAAGGTGAATGTAACGGTTCTGGATTGGATTTGAATTTGCGTTGTACGATTTCAGCGTCCAAGCTTTTACCAATGTTCCACCCACGCTACCCACCGCCTGAATCATTTAGATATAGATTACCGGTTCTAATTACCTGTTCAGCACTTATCCTTTAAACGGGCATTTTGGAAATTATTTAGCAAATTTGTAGTGCAATTTATAGCTTCCTTGGTCCTCCATACTATCCCCTTTTTCTGAGAGGAAGTGACGCGGCAAGTTTGGAGTGAGTTGGGATTGATAGATAGTCACGTGGTCAGTCGGTCAGTGAATTGAGATTGATAGATAGTCACGCGGTCTGTCGGTCAGTGAATTGGGATTGATAGATAGTCACGTGGTCAGTCGGTCAGTAAATTGGGATTGATAGACACGTGGTCAGTCGGTCAGTAAATTGGGATTGATATATAGTCACGCGGTCAGTCGGTCAGTGAATTGGGAAATTTATTGGGATTTTTTTATCGTTTGTTGTTTTGTTTTTATAAAAAATATAAAATATCTTATAAAATTGCCAGTTGCATTTATATAATAGGGTTAGAAATCAAAGAGTATATCTGCTATCTTATAAGGTATTATCTAAAAAAGTGTAAATTTATTTTTGGGACATAAAAGAAAATTACTGACCTTACATTCAAGGACAACCGTGTTTTTGCAACAGCCATTGCAACATCGCATGCCTGAAAGAAAATATTTCAAACATAAATGAAAGTTATTTATCGTTTAGACCAGTTGTTTTCAACCTATTATGGTGTGGGGGGACTGTTCCTTCACTGTCTGATCAAAATGCAAGCGCCCGCCTCTTTAAGCAAACACCAGGACAACAGTAAACTAGAATAATATACGGTGAAAGCATCCAGGTGTGTACGTCTAGTTGCAGTAACTAAGGAATGCTTAATGAAATCGTCCCGTTTTTCTAGCCTTTCTACCAACACAAATATCACATTTTATTGTAATTGATCCAATGTCCCTTCACAGTTTCAACACCCCATCCTAACTGATTACTCGCCAGCACACCTCCACTGGCAGTTCTTAACACCCCCAAGGGAGCCGTGCCGCCTATATTTAAAGCCAAAGAAAAAAAAGCTGAAGAATTATTCTTTTTTAATTAGAGCTATGATTGATAGAAGTTGATATGCAGAGAAAAAATACATCCAACCCAACCCAAATGTTAAATTGTCAGCAGTGCTAGTAAGGAGAATTTCCTGGTTTTTATGAGTTTACTTTTTATTATTTATGTCATTGATTTGAGTTAAGGTGATTTTTAGAGTTTTTTTTTCTTTTCTTTTTTTTGGGGTGAAGGAGGATTTTCGTAGTGATAAATTCTGTTATATGATATTTACTTGGTGAGCACACCCAAGTTTAGCACAAGGCCATTTTTACGTGCTCTTACCCGGGCTTTATATATTCGGTGTTACCCTTCACCTAGATGAACTGCTCTCTCGAGCTAACGAGCCCCATCTGCCCGAGATAAATTCTGTTATATGGTATTCAGGATTTCTTTGATTGTGGTAGTTTTCTAATATTAAGGTTTTAGTTTTCTTTTTTAATTTTTTTTTTTTTTGAATGCTTGGTTAAAAATATTTTTGTTGTTACTTGACTACTTTGTTATTTTACCATTTCTTTTAATTCTTTACTTATTAATAGGGCTGTGATAAAATGCTTTATAATATTCTTTTCGTTACAGGACTACTTTGCTATTTTTCCATTTCTTTTAATTATGTAGCTATTCGTAGGACTATGACAATATGCTTTTATTAAGGAATATCCTTGTCCCTGTCTTAATAACCATGGTTGTGACAAGAATATTTAAAACTAAAAACATAGTGCCATATCCCTAGTCATAAGACAATAAGCGTTAAAAAATCATAAAAACTAATAAAGACAAAATGCGCTCAAAATTCGGCCGGATTTAAGTCAATTTATTCCTCGTGTGACGATGTAAAGATAATCATTCAACAACATGTACACCTGTTGCTATAATAGTTGTTCCTATTGACAAATTGACGGGGGCTCGCAATAAAAGAAAGACATAACCATATTAAAGTATAAAAGAATTTACCTGAAGCACACTGACAGTCCTCAGTACACGGGGTGCAGTATTCTTCTTTTTTAAGTTCTTAAAAGAAAAAAAGGTATGACCAAATTAAAAAACAAAAACAAAATGTACATTCTTTACAAATAAAATTCAATAGAGTGAATTGCAAACTAGCAAGAGTATCTGTCATGGTTTAGTTATTATATTTTTATCTTAGGCAGCGAATCATAAAAGCTAAGATCTTATTATACGAATTAAAATCTAAGTCAAAATCGTTTCATTCATACTCAGCTGCCACAGCCAGATGAAACTCGTTAACTTGGAAAAGTAACTTGCCTGGTTTAAGGATAACACTGATTTCCAAAACCTGGCTAGATGAGGCCCCTAAACTCAATGAGAGTAACTAATTTACGTGAAGGGCAACAACCTAGGTATTTAATGAGCTCGTAAAAATGGTTTTATGGCCAACTTGGTTTGGTGCTCGATCAATTATATATAATATTTTCACCTTAATGGCTAAAACAGAATTTGTCTTAATATAGATTTTTTTTTCCTTTTGGGATGAGGTTTGATAAATTTTACAAGTATTATTCAGACTATAGTCCTCACCATTCCTATTTACGAATACCAGGTACTGTATCTTGCGCCGAGCAACTGGGGGCGCTATTGAAACCCACTGTGTGGATGCACACTTAGTATTTCGGAAGACAGGCATCTAGGAGAAGGAAAACTCTTAAGTACAACCCCCCACTGCCTTGTGGATTACCTGAGCTCAGGAAAGGCTAAGAGAGTAAACCCTGAAAGAAAATCGAGAGTTGGAGTCCTTAAGGCAGCCAACCTGGTACCAATCGTAGTGCTCTGCTTTCCTTTGGATTCCACCGGTAAGGCCGAGAGGGGGGGACTAAGAAATTGGCATAATCAAAGACCTTCAAAAAACTTTGCCCAGGCCTTGCGCACTGGAGAGGCCACTTCACTGTTCCAGCTGCAGAATCAGCACGGTCAAAGGATGCAAATTGAAGATTTTCCTCTAACACCTACGGGTATCTACATTTCAGGTCTTAACACTCTTCTCATGGATTAATAAGGGAAATACTTATAGTATACATCTAATTTTAATACTATATTCATTGTTTGAATAGACGCTTGAAATTAGAGGAGGTTATTAATTAGAGGATTTGAAAGAAATATTGTAGTCTGTGTGTTTAATCAGATAAGAACAAATTCAGAAATTATAAATTCTACTTTTAATTTAATAAAATTCTTTTAAAAACAAACAAAGCAACAACAGATTTTTAGAGTCTTTATGATTTAAACCAAATGATTTCTCTCTCTTTCTCTGTCTGTCTGTCTGTCTGTCTGTCTGTGTCTCTCTCTCTCTCTCAATTCAAAAGAACCTTGAGATATGCTTTGGGGAACAAAATCTAAAGGCCTTCTATGTAGATTTTTATGTCTTAAGAGATAATCATTCAAAAGCATAAGGTTTTTATCTTAAAGATGAAACCATGACAGATCTGAAAAGTTTATCATCATATAATATCTAAAATATTGCTGGATAAAATGTACCCTAAATACTCATCCCTTAGAATATTATCTCAAATATTTTCGTTCATAAATAGCTATATATTACTAAATGGGTATTTGTTTTTAAAAAAAATGTATATGTTAAATGAAAATGAGAATGCGTGTGTACATTTTTTTTGTTTTTTTTCACATGGCATTCATATTTTTTAAAGACTTATTGTATACAATTGATAGAAAATATAGATGTATAAGTGAACTGCATTTAAATGCTAAGAGAAATATATGTACAATATTTTAACATTAAAAAGAAATAGAAAAAATACATTTTTAATGTACATTTAATATTAAAAATAATTTGTTACTTATTTGAAAGTAATGTGCTTATTCTGAAGAATTTGTGATATATTCTCATTTAGCAGAAACCTCAACTTTTTTTTAACTGAAAAGAAACCAATACATAAAAATTGCTATGCTAACAATCTACAGCCATTATTAATTTGGCATTGATTATGTCTATATAAAATGAAATTTCATGGTAAAGGATATGATATTTACTTGGTTGAGCACCAACCTAAATTAGGCATAAGGCCATTTTTACATGCCCATTATATACCTGGGCTTTTGTAATCAGTGTTACTCTTCTCTTAGATGAGTTACTTTACTTAGTTAATGAGCCCCATCTGCCTGTAGCAAATTATGATAAATGCACTAAACTCAACAGCAGAGCCTCATTGTATAAAGCCTAAAATAGTTTAACAATTCTGAGAATATGACATTATTGCCAGAAACTCTCAAACTTCAACAGTATTTTGTATATCCAACAGTCTTGACTATTTCATTTTCAGCCAGAACTTTTGAATAGTTATGTACATAACCTTTTCTAAATAAATCCCTATAACATTACTTTTTTTCATTTTTTTAACGCTTTAGTTTGAATTATGATTTTTCAATCACATTTCAGAGGGAGAAAAATTTTATTATTTGCAAAAATTAAAAAACTTAATGGTTGTTAAATTAAATACAGCATCAAAAAAATGTTAATTTTGTAAAAGCTCAGTGTGTTCTATTGAAAGTCCAAATCAAATGATAAGGTATTCCAGCTGGTATGAATTTTCATTTTATACCACACACCTTATCACTGATTATAATAATAATGCAAAAATCGAATTCTATACAAAGAGGGAAAATGGCATTCTTTACTAAACATGGAAAAAAATTTAAATTCTTGGGAAAGAATTAAAAATGGTAAAAAAAATAAAGTTTAAATCAAGACCTCATAAAATGGATATTGAATTATATTGTGGTTATTGATTATATTATTTTTCCTTACTTGTATTACCAAATTATGATACTTTAACTAAAAGTTTAAAAGAGAATGTAGAAGTTGATTTTTTCAAAATATCCAAATAAAAAATTCTATTTAACTCTTTATTATTACTAACACTGTTTTGGATTCAAAATAGTGCTATTTTAAAAAAATAAAAAACTTAATATTTAATATCTAATTGAAAGTAAAATATTTGAAACAAATAAACCCACAAGGAGTAAACAAGTTTAATTCTTAGTTGGTATCTATTTATAGTGGTTTTATGCTGGCCAGCCTTAGTTTCATTTCACTTAATAAAGCTTTGAATATAAAAAGAAAGAAAGAAAAAAAACAGGTTGTTGAAATTGAATACTCAGAGAAATTAAACAAAGAAAATCTTGTTTTATTTTCAGAGGAAATGTTTTTCTTTTTTATCTTTTTTCTTTTTTCTTGTTAGAAACCTAGTTGATCCATGAGTAAGCTTTCTAGAAATCTTCATCAATGTCCCCTTTCCTGGGGCATAGAACATCTCTTGTATTATCAGTTTGGAGTTAACATAGACAGACATTTGTCAAATGGATTCATTTTATTTAAGAAGAGAATGGAATAATAAATTGCTGTTTTTATCCATTAGAGTGTGAGAGCTTCCTTCTCTAGTTGTTATTTAAAACAGAAATTAAAGGGAAAAAAAGACTAAAGGCATTAAGGAAACTTCTCATTAAAATCTAACTCTTCATTTCTGTTATCCTGATACTTTATCTTTAGTAATACAACTTAATGAAGTACAAAACTGCAACCTAAACTGATTTCACAATTTGGAAAAAGAAGCACAAAAAATGTATTTCCTGAATCATAAATATAAATACATATAAATATTTATATTCTTATATCTAGCAATCTTTCTTGCAAATAACATTAGGTAATTGTCTTGTGATTCGGTGTATGTGGATTTGTCAATTAATTCAAAATAAGAAGCAGCACTTATATGAAGGGGGGAATGCAAAACAGAAATATCCATAATGGTCTAGAGAAATGAAGAGGTGCGAAAAAAAAACAGCAAAGTTGGAGCATTGGTAAAAGCTTGTGCTCTAGAATAGAGAGCAATTCATCTAGGTGAAGAGCAACACCGAATGCAAAAAGCCCAAATATATAGAGAATATAAAAATGGCCTTGTGCCTAACTTGGTTTGGTGCTCACCAAAAAAATGTCATATGTGCATGAAGCAGAAATGTATATCTGTTAAATTAAAAATTGGTCAATCTTGTAGAAGATGATTCCTGAAGCAATGAAACATTTTGAAGTAGTGTAAGGGGTACGTTTTTTCCTGGCGTCACTAATTTGATTTTAGAGAAGATGGTACTAGTGACAAGGGGAGCCTGAGAAGACTGGCATTTTCTTACAACTGCAGGGGAGCATTGGAACCAGTGTTCTTTTTTTTTTGTAGGGGGAGGTATAAGTAGTATTGTCCTTTACCTAGACGAGTTAATCCCTTAGATTAATAAGCCTCTCATCTGCCCAGGTGAAACTGGTTCTGCCTGGGATTTGAACTTGTATAGTATGGTTCCTCAGCCCAAGCATCTACCACTCCTCTACCATTGCTACCATCTAAACTTATATATACATGCAAATATAATCAAATAAGAGTAATACACTACTTTTGAACAATTATGTTAAATTTCAGTTGAACTGGATAGAGGACTCATTAATTTTGAAGAGCAACTCATCTAATATGACAACAAAAATACCAAACTCTAGACATATGCAGCTTGTACATTTTGGAAGATGACACATCTAACAGAAGGAAAATTTGAAAGAGAAAACGTGAGGTGGTTTTAACGCCAGGGCAACCTGCTAGTGAACACATAAATATGATTTTGTGTAACAGTTCTGTGAACAACTTAGTAAATAATTATCGTACAATTCAATGTATGCTCTCTTTATTGGTAGCGCACTCTGAAGGTTGGAATCTGATATTACTAACAAATCTCTTTTCTCTTAAGGTCAAGAGTTGTGGGTAAAGAACTGGAGGTAACAATTGTGAAGTGAATAAAAATTCTAACCCTTATCTACATGCTAGAATTTAGTAATGAAGATTGGCTATACGATTGACCATATACAGTCCGCTTTTTGAATTCAGTTGAGTATGGGTATGTGTGGCATCAGTGGTAATGACTATGAAAGAGATGCTTCTAATAAAATTGTGTGTGTTTGTGTGCTAAAAGAAAGGCTAAAAAAGAAAAATTATAAAAATATGCAGATTCATGCTTTTGGCTTGGTATGCACACATATTATGGGTTGTTGCGACATTATTTAAAAAAATAAAAATAAACTTTCACATATTTTACAATTTATTTTCATTCGCCAAGTTGATGTGAAATGTTCGGACCATCTTCTTTGGTTCATGAGAAAATATTTGTTATATTCACAATTCCTTTGAGATGTCTAGAGGTATATTAAATTAACAATCATCAATAGTAAACACTCAATACAACTTGGGAAATAAATTTACAGATCTATTTTTGCATTTTGTTTATTAATAGTAACATTTAGGAAAATAATCATATTTATAATTGCATGATTAATAATAAATTGCCGTTAAAAATATCTAAGAAAAAGCTATTCTAAAATATACAAAACTTAATGGAATTGAAAGTTTTGTTTAAAAAATTCAAACCAGTTCAGTGTTACTGCACAAAAATCTTCAAAATTAAAAAAAATTATTGAATAAAATTGTAACAAGTAACTTTAGATTTCAACATTTTCTTACTCAAGATGGTTTAAAAACTAATCAACTTTTTATGTTTTCCAACAAGTTCTGGTTATTATCAATATGCCCTCTGTCTAGTATGTGTGTGTGTATTGCGACAAGACTTACAAATATATTTTGATTAGGCCTAAAATCGAATAATAGACTTTTGGTTTCATTTAATTCTCAAGCATTTTATCCTTGTTGCTATACAAGAGACAAAAGAGATTCATGGAGTGTTAAAACTGTAGTTTAAATAATAATTAGTCTATTAGTTATTTACTCATTAAGGTTATTTTTTTAATCACTTAAGTGACCAGTGAGAGAATCTACTTAAGTGATTAACAATTAGATTCCTTTATGTTAGGACAGGAAATAACAGGAAACTTAGTACTAATCACTTACTCATCAAAGAACATCTTTAATTATTTGTACTAAACTCATTTAGCTTTTCAATACACATTATTTAAGTAAATAAAGATTTAAACTAGGGCAGTCAAGGTGGAGCATTGGTAAAAGCTTGGGTTCTGGAATCATAGTACGCGAGTTCAAATCCCAGTCAAACCATTGCATTCACCTTAAAAGTGGCCTTGTGCCAAACTTGGTTGGTGCTGCTCACCAATTATATATATAGTCTATGCAACTCCTTTCGAGGAAACCAATCGTTACACCACGCACATCAATCTGCGATATGATATGATAATAAACTCCTTCAGAGTTTTTTTTTAAAGAACTACTTAATCTCTAGTTTTTAGACAAATTTCAAGAGGCAAAATTATTTAATGTGTTTCAATTTAATTTTGTATAACGGTCATATATGCAAGGATAATTTGTGTGTGTGTGTGTATATATATATATATATATATATATATATATATACACACATATATATGAATCAAAAATTAAATGTTTCCAGACAATATTTTGAAAAAACGACACATAATAATATATATTTGTTAATACTCCCGTGTGCGCATTTTGCCATTAGGGATTATAAGCAGGAGATTTTTTATTTAATATATCATTTGGAAAAATTAATTTTTAAGTTTTGCTTCAATTTCCCAAATGATATATCAAATAAAAAATCTCTAGCCGATAATGCCTAATGGCAAAATGTATATATGGGAGTATTAACAAATAAATATTAGTATGTGTAATTTTTTCCAAAATACAAGGTAAAGTGTAATCAATAGCATTTTCATAATTGTTTTCGGTTTGACTTTTATATACAATTTGCATCATGTTTCTTTCATAATGAGGATTTTCTAAGAGCAAGCTACAAGATAAAGAGCTGTAACCAGTGCCGTGCTTAGCCACTTAGCGGCCCTGATGCAGAATTTGCCTTGCAATCCCTTTACCCTAAAAAAGCAAGTTGCCTCCCCCCTCAATATACTTGAGCCTTCAACTAAATATACATACATATACAAATATATATCGAGAAAGATAGGCAGAAAGATAGATTGATAGATGTATATTTCAAGTATGATAATGATTTTCTAATTAATCCTAACAATTATTTTGATAATTTTTTGCATTACAATACATCTGTGAAGCCAAGGAGCCTGGCGGCACCTAGGGATCTTGCGCCACCTCTTGCAATTGCGGGGTCTGCCAGGGCCCTAAGCACGGCCTTGGCTCTAACCAATATCAGTATAAGGTTTATGATGAAAATAATCATAAAAAAATGATGGAAATTCTTTTTAACTAAAAAACTCATTTGAATAATTCTGATTTTTTTACTGATTTTAAGTCATTTACAAAGGTCTATTCTGTTTTTTAGAATCTTATTCCTTTTGAATTGCTATAGAAAAAAAAAGCAATTAATCTACAGTTCCATTATGTTTGTTTTTAGTCGCAAGCAGTCCTTAGCCTCATAGTGGCTCAGACACAGAGTACGCCTTGCACCCACAGCATACCATAGGCTTCTATCAAAAGAGAGAGACAGAGAGAGAGATGGGAGTACTATATGTATATTTCATCATATACACGTGCATATTAGTTTCTTTATTCAATCTTAATAATTAATTATTTTGGTAAATTTGGCACTACAAAGGTTCTGTGAAGCCAAGGAGCCTTGTGGCCCCAAGGGAGTTTGCACCCTCCCGGCAGTTGCAGGGTCTGCAGGGGCACTAAGCATGGCCCTGGTCGCAAGATGATTATTGACTACTAATGATTGTATGTTCTTTAAAGCAAAATAAAACATTGGCTGATAATATCTATTTTCCTTGTAATCAGTCTCAAGCCCTCCCCCCCCTCTCTGCCTAGTTTTTTCACTCATAACAAGTATCAGTTCTGGTGTCGTATTTAATGAGGTTACTCTTATAGCTTTGCTACTAAATACTAATCTTGTAACTTTCAGGATATTTCTCATTCACCATTTAACAATTGAACCATCGTTGTGTCATCTGATCTTTAAGAAATGATTAAGCACTTATAAGCAAATTAGTTTGTGTCTAAATAACAGTAATAATTAGACAATTTTAGCATAGAGTTGGCACATAAAACTGCATATTAATATACCTTCAAAGTACCTATAATAAAAATCTTTTGGAGCTTATGTATCTTATAAATAAAAAGCTTAAGGTAATAGTACTCTTATCAGAAGATTAATAAGTGAAGCATGCATGGTCCCCAAAAGTACACAGTGAATAGAGCATAAAAAAAACGTATATAATATTTTGGACAGAAATATTAAATAGACAAGTTTGACACAAGGCTATTTTTATGTGCTCTTACCCAAGCTTTTTATATTCAGTGTTACCCTTCACCTAGATGAGATGCTCTCCTGAGTTAACAAACCCCATTTTGCCATAGGCAGCTTAAGGTGAATGAAATGGTTTTGACTGGGATTTGAACTCGCATACTACGATTCCAGAGCCCAAACTTTTACCAATGCTCCAACTTTGCTGTTTTCAAGTAAATATAATAATGCAACTAAAATATCAAATCATGTTTTAGGACTCAAGAGTCAAATCCATTACAACATTACTACAAATGTTCACTAAAATAATTCCAATTTAACTGGATTATTTCGAACAGGGTTTCCCAACGGGGTCCGTACTACCCAATATGGGGACATTACAAAACTTCAGGTGGGCGGTGGTCAAATTTATTGTATAGGGGCCCCTGAGATCCTTAAGAGAGGCAGTGAAAGACTGAGAGCTTCTAGTAACATTATGTATAAAATAGAAGAACAAAAAGTTCATTTGCAAGAACTTATCATTGAATTACAATGTAACAAAGAAGTGAAGATATTCTTTGAAAAACAAGGTATGTATGAAATTTGGTTAAACTGCATTACTAAGTTTCCACTATTGTAGGTTGAAATCAAGCTATTTTTTATTGCCTTCCCATTCTCATAATGGTATAATATGTTAATTGACCCACTTGATTTATAGCTGTTCTCATTCGATCAACAGTGTAGAATTTTGTTAAATTAACTATATGAATATTCAATTATTCATTTTAACCATAATCATGTACTACCACTACTACAACTACTAACACTATTATGTAAGGATGCATGTAAGAAGTGGGCGATAGTTGATATCCAAAGGTTCTAGGGGGTGTTTGCCAAAAAAAGGTAGGGAAACCCTGATTTAGAATGAATGGTAGAAAAATTAATTAGCAAATGGAGAACATTTTTCTCCTTTCTTTTATACTTTTTTTTTTTTTACCTTGGATTTTTTTTTGTTATTTTTGCCCAAAGAATCAAATCCTAGGAAAACAAATTATCAAATGGATTATGTAAGTAATAAGGATTTAGTTCTATCTTAATTGTCACTGATTGTTTAATGAATAATCTCATTAAAGCTGGTTATATTTTCAAGCAAGAAAAAGAAATAATCATGATATTTATAATAATAAAAAAATCCTAAAAGCTGTTTAATTGATTGTGATAATATTTTAAGTGTGGATATTTAACCAAGTATTTCAAGTGGGGAATGAATAAGCAACTCGACAACTACTTTGAATTTTTTTTTTTTTTTTATTAAACTAAAGTCATAAAAATTTGTTTGTACTGAGCAGACTGAGACATAACAGCAAATTTCTATATCACTTGTAATACCAATATTAGGAAATTCACAAGAAATTGATATAACCCTAAACCAACAAAGGCTTACACACAAAAAACATGACTGAAAATCCAAGAAACAAAATTAAAATGATTATTAGATTTTTCTAAAATATTTTCTTACTTGTTGTTTTAGGGTAATTTACACCCCTATACAATTGACATAATGGACTCATCTTGGCTCTAGGTAAACCAGACATTTTCTGCCTTTGAGCAGACGTAGTTTCATTGCTCGTACATATTACCCAACCCTCTATATTCATATTGTGACTCCTTAACATGGTGCTACAACACTTGTATATTTCAAAATGCAAAAAAGTTTCTGTTGCTTTTTAATTGAGTGTAATAATAATAATAATAATAATAATAATAATAATAATAAGGTTATTTTTCTAGATTCCTTTTAAATTTGGCAAATATTCTCAAAATGGATTGGAAAACTTTGTTACATGATTTATCAATAGTTCATTCAATACTTGAACCATTCCCAGAAATAAATCCTTCTTTTATGCTCCCAACCAAAAAAAAAAGTTGTTAAAAAACAAAAAAAAAACAATAACAGAACTATTTAACTGATAACTAGAGGAGGAACTTATTTTATTTATACATTTCACAGAGTTGTTTGTACCAAAGTATACCTCAAAAGATTAAGTAGGATATTTAATCATGAATTAAAATTCCAAAAATCTCTTCATGTTCAGAATGTACAGAAAATATGGAATGATCCTAACCAGAATGAATAGTTCCATGAAACCTTTTAAAATCACAGAAATGAATCTATAAATAGGATTCATGTCTAACATTGAGATAAGTTTGATTCTTTTTATCATAAGCCAAAAAATATATTATTTTATTATCTTTCATTATCTACATTACTTTAGATTTAGTCCTGATCGACATAAAAAAAATGGTTCTCTCACATATACACACAAATAATATTCTATAATAGAACTCTAAAATTCTTTTTAACTGAATAAATTCATTTTTATTTCCAACCCTCTCTTCCTCCCATAAAAAGATTACTGTTTTCAACCTAGATAAAAACAGAAACATGGGAATATATTACTTTTTACCATTGAAATTTGCAAACACTCCTTTCCAACTATCAGAGCTTAGTTTATGAACGTTTGGCTTTTATTTTTAAAAACAAGGTGATTATTTTGTTGTTTTATTCAATCACGATATTGATCATTCCGTGTTCAACGTCAATAAGAGCAAATTAATGAATAGCAATTTTCCCTTCCAATTTAGGATGGAGGGATGAGAAACTAAAAAAAAAAAGAGCAACGATAATTACATTATATAGCTCTTATAAAACTGCATGGACCAGCTTTACATGACAATGAAATTAATAACTTAAAACAGATAATGATGAATATAGTTAAAATTTTATCTAGTATATTTTAGCACAACTAATTTGTTGGCATCTGTAAATACTATTTCTATATGAGAAACAAAAGCAGCTTTTATGTACAGCTTCAAAATTGATAACATTTAAATGCTTCATTGATATTAAGTGCCAAATAGATGAGAAAAAACTGGCATAGAATGTTTAGAATAGATCAAGAATTATATCCATTATTTAATAACAGAATGTGAGCGTGGTCCCCACGAAGGTAAGAGTAGGCAATTGAAATTTGTTTTGTAAGCTTATTCCAGATGCCGTATAAAAATAGATTATATTAATAGGAAAAATTTAGTGTTTAACAAATTGTTTTGTCAATAGGCTAGCACAAAAGATAAATCTTGTTA
>JAUZSX010175913.1:0-16572 GCA_034780655.1 Idiosepius hallami
TTAGTTAGTAAGTGAAAGAAAAAAAAGAAAGGTTTTAAGACCACACGTTTAGTTACTTCTTTTTCTTCACCCTCCGCGCAATGAAAGTAAAACAAAGATTTCCTGCTTGGATGGATGCATCCAATCCACCCATCACGGTTAACACACACACACACACACACACACAACACACACACACACACACACACACACACACCTATGTCAAATGTGACGAGGACAACACACGAGCTCTCACAGTTTAATTCTTATTATTTATTTAAGAATAAATAAAAATAAAATGAGTTTTTAGTCCGGGAAAAAATGGCGCTGCTGCCCTTGCAGTGGCACCCAAAGAGTGTAACTTTAGTGGGTTCAGATAGAGTGTAGTTCAAAGGGTCACCTAAACAAAGTTCTGCAAGTTAACATAAGTCAAAGTAGGTTACAATTTTGTTAGCATGCTGCAGAACCGTCTTTAATAGAGAAAAGCATAAGAAATTAATTTTATATTAAAAATCATTAGAAAAGAATTTAGTAGAGAAAAGAAGCATTAGTGGGTTCGTAGCTTTAGAGTTCCCAAAACACTGTTCTTCATGTTAATACAAAGTCTGGGTTGTAATTTTGTTCATAACTGTATTTAGGAGACTGTAAGCTAAACTCTGAACCCACTAAAGTTAAATTTGCTTTGGGTGCAAGAAGTGCGACGCCATTTTTTCACGGACTATTTGGCCCTCTTGCACAGAGCCGTGCTTAGAACCCCCGCAGACCCCGCAGTTGCGGGTTGGCCGCAAGCTCCCTAGGGGCTGCAGTTTTTGTAATGCAAAAAATTACCATAATAATTGTTAGGATTAATTAGAAAATCATTATCACACTTGTAAAATCTATCTATCAATCCATCTCTCTTTCTGTCCATCTCTTTTTATGTGTATAGATAGTCGAAGGCTCTGGTATGTTGAGGGGTGCAATTAGCCTTTTTAGAGTAAAGGGGCCGCAAGGCGCATACTACGTCGAGGCTGCTAAGTGGCTAAGAAGCACAGCACTGCTCTTGCACTTTAGGAAAACAAAACTGAGATAAGTATGATACATAATCGATGTTTAGACTGTCTGTAAGAATGCAATTTGGTTGGTTATTGAATAGTTACGTCCATTTTAATAGCCAAGTCGATCATTATGTCCCAATCATTTTTTTTTGCAAAAAAATGAATATTATAAGTTGTATAATATCAGATCCTTGATTGTAGTTCCATGAAAATGAATAGTTTTAGTCTCTTTTGAAATTTGAAAATTAACGGATTATAATATGAACCGTATTAATTACAATTAGGAATCAACATCCACAAATTTGGATATTTGCATATAGATTTATTCCATTCTTTCAGAAATCATCAGTGCCAACTCGTCCAAATTCGAACCCAAGAACTTCTTTATCAGGGACTTTATATAGGCTTTTAAAAAAAACCTTCAGAATTCAAAAAGAAAACTTAAAAAATATTTCTTATTTTTCATTTCTATATAAATAACACCATTTCATCTCTAAACACAGAAAAGTATACGTGGAATTTAAACAAAATTTAGACCCAAATCAAAAATGAAACACCACAATCAAAGGAAGCAAAGAAGAATTATCTTCGAACTGGCAAGAAAAGGATTTAAATTAAATTTAAGATTTTATACACCATTTTATTATACGATTATCAAAAAAAAAATCTAATACCAAACTCTTTATTTATTTTAAATGTTAATCTTATATTCAAACTGAAATCATGTATGAGACAATAGAATAGAGAAGCGGTTTTTTTTTTTGTTTTTCAAAACATTATGTTTCTTTCATTCTAATTCCAAAATATTCTTGAAAATCCAAGACATAACTATAATATTTTAACTGCTTTTCGGATGAAGACTTCAAAATAAACACTAAATATTTATTTATTTGGAATAAGATTCTTTTTTTTAATTTGAAAGGCCTAAAAAAAAAATTCAGAAGATAAAATATTAATTTTAAAAAAAGGCTACTTTTTATAATTATCTCTCTCTCTCTCTCTCCCCCTCTCTCTCTCTCTCTACACACACACACACACACACACACATATATATATATATAAAAATGTGTGTGTGTGTGTGTTAGTTTAGCGTAGACACGGAGTCAACAGCCTTCGGCAACCGTCAGTTTCTCGCCTGCGCGGTCATTGGCCTGATGAACGAGAAACTTATAGTCGCCAAAGGCTGTAACTAATTCACGCGCTCTATCACTAATTGAGCACTCTAACTATAAATTTAAGCGATCTAACTACACAGATTTAAACATTTTTAGTGGCGTGGTCAATAACCAACATTTACCAATAACAAACAATTGCCAATAAATAAAGAAAACAAGATTAATTCTTTGAACTCTGAACAGCCGAAATATCGACCCTCGCGACCTAACGAAAAAGGTGACACAGAGTTCGTTTCTTTATGATATCAGTGATTTTACTAATTACGAATTTTCTTTTTTGCTACATCCACCAGATTTCAAAGGAGTAAAAACAGAGAAATACCCTTGTGGCAAATTAAAAAAAAAAAATATTTTTCAATTATTATTATTATTTTTTTATTTATAATTTAGGTGTCGATAGGAGAGGAGGGGACCGTTTCTGTTTTCGTTTCCTTACAGATGAGGAGAACTTTAACTTTCTAGTACAAATGGACGAACTGTTTTTGGAAACAATCTCTAAAAATGTATCATTTGGGCCTAATTAAATTATGTTTTTTTGTTATAAACTAACTATCAAAAGAAAGCATTCGTGATAGTTAATGAATGTATTTTTTGCTCTCAAAACCTTAATGAATTCATTTAGCTTGAAATCTATTCGTTTAGAAATAGCTAGCACTCATTCAATATCAGAAAATTCTCCAGAAAAAGGACCGGACGGACTTGACGGACCGTGACCGAAAAACAGATCACTTTTGGCACTTATGGCTGAGTGAGCGGTGGCGGCGTGTGATGACACTCTTGCTAATCGATAATGTTCGTTCTTCTTTATTTTATTGCCCTTTTTGTTTAGCTTGATCTTTTTTTTTTCATCTTTTTGGTATCGTAAGCATTTTTAGTATTGAAGTTGTCACTATTTAAAAAAGCTGCCCGATAGCTATGTCTGTGTGTGTGTGTTGCCTGTTCCGTTCCCCCCTCATCCTCTAACTAGCAAACAACACAACAGAGTCAAAATAATAATTTGCCGCTGCTGCTGCTCTTATTCACTAAATTTCGCGAGAAAGGGTTTTTTCTGCAACGCTTAAAACAATTGTTTGAATTCGAGCAGCGAATCCTCTCTCTCTCTCTCTCTCTCTCGGGTGTCCGAAATTTTATGTGCGGTCAGTAAAAATTATGTAATGGTAATGTAAATGGAGGAGATTTCCAGCGTTTGCATTAAGATAAACTGGAATACTGTAAATAAATAAAACCTTAAATATTGTGTTGTCTAAATGTTTTATAACGGTATTTACTGTTTAGCAGTGAGTAGTGGGCAGTGTCAGTGAGTGAGTGAGTGACTCAGTGCATACGCACACCACTACACACACCACACCACAGCCAAGATAACTTTCTGGACACCCAAAACCACGGTTGAGATAGCACCCTCAAGCTTTTCAAATTATCGTTGTTGTTGCCCTTCATCTAGATCAGTTACTCTCATCAAGTTGAAGAGTCTCATCTAACCGAGGTTTCTGAAAGTCAATGAAATGGTTTTTACTGGGATTTGAACCCCTCGTATAAAACGATTTCAGAATCCAGGTTTTTTACCACTGCTTCTTCTTCCTCCACCCTTGCTGTCCATATGGGGACATTATTCATTCACTTTTCATTAGGGGTCACCTATTTTCCGCCAGCCAGACTAACTAAGCAAGCGTTATCAATCAATCAATCATGCATGGATTCTGAAAGAATAAAATAATTAACTCTTTGGACTGCAATAATTCTTTTGGACTCTGAAAGGCCGATATATCGCCTTTCGCAACCTAGGGAAAAAACGACACAGCAGATATTTCATCCATCTCTGACTCTCTAGAACGGCCATGATTAGCTGGTTGGTAATTTTGCTTAGTCAGGTCCCAAAGGAATAACACTTAAAAATCATTTAACAGTGTGATTTAACCTTTGGTCCCTGGGTCAGCAAAATTACCAATTAACAATCAGAGCCTTCTAGGGCCAAGAAAAAAAAGTGTCTTCTTTTGCCATAGGTCGCAAGGGCCGATCTGCCGTTTAGTAACCAAAGGCATAATCATTTGGACCCTAAGAGGCCGATATATCGGCCATGACAACATAAGGCTAAAAAAAGACACGTTATTATTTTGGCTTTCAAATCTAACGGCTCTGAGTGAGTGACTACTTGGTAATTTTGATAAGTTGGGGTTTAGAGGATTAAAAGAAAAGTAAATCCCTAATGTAAAAAAAAATGGTGGTAACTTGAGACGAGTGAGATGAAAATGGTACGATGGTGCTCCAACAACCACCATTAAACCACTGACTGCAGTAGGGGGGGTTGTGCACGTGAAGAAAAGCTCTCTCTCTGGGTGGCCACAAAGTGTGCTGGTGTTGGATGTGAATATAAACATTTTTTTATGAATATATTGTTAAACCACCTTGATTCCCTAACGAAAAAAATAGGGATGAAATACTCTTTGGAGCAGATTTATTTGCTTTCAAAGTTATGAGGTTGTTAGTGGGAAAAAAAGAAAGGAAGAAGGGGAGAATGAATGAAAGAGAGGAAAAGTAAAAAAAAGAAGGAGGAGGGGGTGATGACAAGAAGAACGCAGGCAGGAAGAAGAAATAAAATGCTTTATGGCAGCCATATTGTTTCAATTCAATCATCCAATGATCGTTTTTTTTTTATTCATTTTACTTATCTAGCCAAATATTTCGGAAATAATGGATGAAATGCTATACAAGATTATTCGTAAAAAAAACTCCAATCATCCTCGTTTATTTAGAAAATAATGTTTTGAAATAGTATCAACCACACATTTTTCGCGGAGTGCAAAAAATTACTTTAAAAAATTTGTAAAGGTTTTTTTTTTGTTTAAAACCAACTAAGGTATAATAAATTGCTTGAAATCAAAATTGTGTAATATATGAATACAGGTTTTTCTTTAAGGAATTAATATTATTGCTCTCCGCAACCTCGCGTGCTGACCACTGCTGCTGAGCGTATAAATTAATTAATAATTAATTATGCAGGTATTTATTGGCACCCGAGGGTTCAGATTAAATAGAGATTTCATAACTACAATTTCAAAATTAATTTGTGATTAATTAGACTAACATTTTAATATTTATTTTTATCTGTTTCAATAAAGGATTATAGAAGCTATTAAGGTTTTGTCTTATGGTTTGTTTTGTCTAATTATTTTTATATTCTGTAAATATTTCATCCCGTTTTAGTTTCACGATTTTTATTTTTTTCACAAATATAACATTTTTTTCTATTTCAGTCAGAAATAATTTTTAGAATTTTAACTAAACAAGAAATCCGAAAATTAGTGGGGGTAAATAAAGGAAAATAAATGAGATGAAGGGAAAATGTTATCTACATTTATTTTTTAACAATTGAAAAAATCTGTTTATTACAGAGAAAAAAAAATAGGGAACAAAAGCTAACGGGGACTTTTTTTTTTAGTATTTTTAAAAAAATGAATTTTCTTTTTTGTAATAAACATAAAAGCCTTAAAAGAATTGCTGCTAACATGTTGTTTGGCAAAACACTTCAATTCTAAATTGAATTCTAATTCATTTTGAGACTCTAAAATATTAATCCGACAAATACACAAGAAAATTTATTCTAAACAATCTCAAAAACCTCGAAATATGCTTGCTCCTGTGCTTTTTGCTTCAGCTGCTGGTGCTGCTGCTGCTCTCGGTCTTTCTTTAACAATAATTAACAAAACTGTTATTTTCAATGAGTTAAGACTATCAGATTAATTAAAAAGTAAAGTAATTATTTATGTTAAACTAAAACGTGAATCACCTTTGAAAAAAATTATCTTTCAATAATTATCTTAATTTATTTAAATAAAAAATAGACGTCTTTATTGAATGAGCCACGTCTCTAATAGCTACACGGCAGCCATATTACTTTCAATTTGTCTGACTCTGCTGACGTTGTTCGTCAATGGATTGTGTAGATTTTGCTGGTTGGTGTTTATTTGTGCTGGTTGGGGACAAAGGCTAACAACACATAGAAACATCAACCAACAACCACCACACCAACCTCGCTCTATATAAAAGTATCTGATTATTCATTACCTTTGTTGAATGTTCTCATTTTTGTTCTGAAGAAGTTATTTAAGTTGTAAACGAAAATAAAATTCACTCCCAAGTGCCATGAGGGAACCCGGATAAAATAAAGATTATCTTTTTTTAAAACCTAATAAAACTTCATTGTTTAAAATTAAATAGGAAAAAAAGATTTAACTTTGTTTTGTAAAAGTTCATACAATAATCAAAATTGTATATAAAAAATACCCCCCCCCCAAAAAAAAAACAACAAAAATCTTCTAATTAACATTTTTTTGTTTCAGAATTGGCATTTCAAAAGGATAAAACGTCAATACCACATCCCCCCCACACACATATAGATATATGAATAACTGGTTAAGTGTAGACACGGAGTGAGGTCAACCTGACGAACGCATAGTGAGAAACTGACAGTTGTCGATCCCCGTTGACTCCGTGACTACACTTAACCAGTATACACGCTCTATCACTGACACTGATATTGAGCACTCTAACTATAATTTTAAGCAACCTTATTACTTAGAATAGAGAGAGAGAGAGAGATAGATAGATAGATAGATAGATAGATAGATAGATAGATATGAATAAACCGTATTTTTTTAAACGGTTGCAAAATATAGCATACGGTTTATTCACTTAAAACTGTCGGATAATTTCTATCTATCTATCTATCTATTTATTCAATGTAATTCATGAAGGTGTTTGTTACTATTCAAGGACGACTGAAAATGTTTGAAAGAAGGCTGGTGAATACACTCGCACTCGATCCTATAACTAAAATTTTTGGTAGAAAAAAGAATAGTTATTTATTTAAAAAATAAGATAAACAAAACCGCTTCAATTTGCATACGGCCTTTAACAGACTTTCATAACCACACCATAAAAAGGCTTTACAAATGAATTGAGTATAAAAATGTATTAGAAAGGTATTTAAAGCATTAACTAAATTAAATTAATCTTCCTTGGTTACCTTAGTGGCAAATCAACGGATAAAACTGGGCAACACTTATAGTACGCACCATCTGATTTTTATAATTAAAAATGGATGGACCCTAAGGGGTTCCAGCAACTTTTAATGAATTCTGCTTTCTTTCTTTATGTTTTAATTGTAACCAGTGTCCAGTGTTAGTGAGTGGAGTGAGTGCCCGTGCTTGCTTCTTAGTCACGTTAGCGGCCCTAGCGCAAAATGTACCTCACCTTGCAGACCTTTTACCCTGAAAAAGGTGACTTTCATAGTGCCTGCTGTGCTGCTGCTCAGCCACTTAACGGCCTCGTCGAAAAAAGCACCTTGCAGTCCCTTTACCCTAATAAAAGACGGGTTGCGGTTGCTCCCTCTCAACACACTACACACTGGATCCTTTTTGACTATATATACATACATATACAAATATATGTATCAAAACCATTACATTCACCTTTAGCTGCCTCAGGCAGATGAGGCTCGTTAGCTAGGGAGAGCATCTCATCTAGGTGAAGGGTAACACTGAATGTAAGAGCACGTAAAATGTCCTTGTGCCAAACTTGGGTTGGTAATAGTGCTTACCAAGTAAATATATATCAAAAGATACACAGGTGGAAAGAAATATGGATTGATATGTATATCTTAAGTTTGATAATGATTTTTAAAATTAATCCTAAAAATTATTTTCGTAATTTTTTGGCATTACAATCTGTGAAGTTAAGGAGCTCTGCGGCCCCTAGGGAGCTTGCGGCCGCCCTTCCGCAATTGTGGGGTCTGCAGGAGCTCTAAACACGGCCCTGCTTTCATCCCCTCAACATACTGGAAGAAACGTCGATCAAAAACTATATAAATAGAGAAAGAGACAGACAGACAGACAGTTGGGTTGATAGGTATATATTTCAACATACAAATGTGATAATGATTTTCTTTGGTAATTGTTTTCATTACAAAAGATCTGTGAAGAAGCAAAGAAGCCTTGGGGTAGGGGCTTTAAGTGTTACATGAGTTACATGCCATTTTTTACAGGTTCTAAAATGTACAACCACCCAACTGAAAATTTCAAAAAAAGTTACATTTTTGGTCTTCCAATTAACAATTCTTCATTCGTCCGCACTTTAAAAAAAATATGGCTTAAAAAACATTATTAGTGGAAAAAAGAGAGGCCATTAAGACATTGCCCCATTTCCAATTAAAATATTATGTAAATATTTTTTCAGACTAAACTTATTTTTGTCTAATTTATACAAAAAAGTGATAAAAATGTAATTTCCATTGTATATCGACACACACACAGATAACAAAGTTATTTGAAAAAAAAAAACGTTCAGCCGTTCTGGAGTCCGTAGTGAACGAACAAACACACACACACACACACACACGCACACACACACACACACACACACACACACACACACACACACACACACACACACACACACACACACACACACACACACAAAGTTCCATGTAGGTAAGATTAGCTAAATATACTTAGAAGTGTGTGTTGTTTTTGTTTTTCTGAAAAAGTAAGGTTTAAAATCTACCGCCAAACGCCGTTCTTTGCCTCATAGCAATCCCGACGCAGAATATGCCTTGTAGCGCCCTCTTTACCCTAAAAAGAGCAACTTGCACACTCCAAACAAACAGGAGGCTTTATATATATATATATATGTATATATATATATATATAAATTTAAATAGATTTTTTCTGGTACAAAACTTTATAATTGCAGAAAATTTGCGTACTGCCAAAGAAGGCATTTTTAATTTTGAAAATAAAACTTAAAAAACAACCGGTTTCGCCCCTACTTATCAAGTTTTTATTGGGGGATTTAAAAGGGGAAATGAAAAATGGATAATGTGTAAAAGAATTAACGAATGAAGAGGAAAGGAAAAAATTACTAATTAAACGAACTGAAAGGTAACTAGAGGCTGATCATATTCAGACCTAACAGACACTCCATTTGTTTGCAAACAGAAGGAAGGTTTGAGAGTCCGAATGTAAACAGACTCAAGTACCTTCAGATAAAAAAAAATAGAGTGGCAGTCGACGTGGCCCAGTGGATAGACAATCGGACTTCAGAACCGTACTACGCGGGTTCGAGTCCATTAAGATGTCGAAAATACCCTTGGGAAAGGTATGAATCCCTATCCTCTCTCCAGCTTTGGGTTAAATAGTGCAAGACCTCAACGGTGGATGTGGCGGGTGATGGCCACAGTGACACAACGGCACTGAAGGTGGTGAAGGCTGCAGCAGAGGATGGCCTCCAGTCGCCGTGGTTCTCTGCGTGCCATTGGAATCAGGTCCTCCCCTGCCCAGGGACCGTGTGGTAACTACAGGTGCATCAGTCTCTCTACGTTAAAAGACATCACGCCCACGCGTCCTCCCGAAAGGATCCACAGGGACCAAGACAGAGGACAGTCATACTCGACAACGAGTGACCGCCAATGAGATGAAATAGGAGTGTGATAATCGGGCTATAACGGAAATCCGATCCACACTAAAATCAGAAACGCAAGTTCTGCTATTTATTAAATTTTCAGCAATAGCAGAATCAGAATTGTTTATTAGCTCGCTACTCCTAGAGGAAGAGTCCAATATTCTAGGTGGTAAGTGCTGTCGGTCTAATTTTAATAAAACAGCACCTATCATAATGCATATAGGCTATAATGCATTGCTATGAGCAGTGGTTTGTGGTGCTTAGCCCCATAGTGGCCCCGACGCAGAATGTGCCTTGTTGCGGCCCCTTTACCCTAAAAACGGCAACTTGCACCCCTCAACATACCGAAGGCTTCAATCAAAGATTATATATACAGATATATAGAAAGAGAAATAGAGAGACAGACAGTCAGAAAGATAGATGCATATTTCAACATATAAGTGTGACAATGATTTTCTAGCTAATCCTAATAACTAATTATTTTGCTAATTATTTGAATTACAAAAGATCTGTGAAGCCAGGCTTGCATCCCCTGGGGAACTTGCGCCCCCTCCGCTATTGCGGGGTCTGCAGAGGCTCTAAACACGGCCCTGGCTATGAGGCCTGGGCTTATATGCGTTCATGACCTGAAAGTTTCATCGCTCTGTTGCAAAGGTTTTATTGCCTCGCTCTAAAAAGTGAAAAGATAGCAGCTGTAGTCTGGCTCTCTTTTGTTCATGAGAAATCGATATTCCTTGACTCAGCTCTATACTATGTGTGTATGTGTATGCGCGCACACGCGTTTCTGTGTGTGGGTACCTGAATGTCTCAGTGTGTGTGTTTATGTGTGTGTGTTTGTGTGTGTGTGTGTGCGTGGTTGTCTTTATATGTGCGTGTGTATGTGTGTGCGCGTCTTTCTTTGCATATTTTCGTTTTACGGTTTTACTCTAAATCGTAGCCAAACTCTTCTTTCAAGAAACTGATTTCTTCTCGGTGATCGAATGGCGATAACAATCGGAGGTATTCCAAGACATTGGGGCAATGCGGCATAACACCCTTTTTTTTTTCAGGGGGTCATTTAATGCCGACAATAATAATTCCTGATAAACGTTCTTTTTTGTCCAAACGTAGTCTTTTGAATAACACAATGGACACTATTTAATCCACAAATGAGAAGAATTTAGGGATTCATACCTCTCCCAAGTGTATTGGTCCAAATGTGAACATAAAGGGAATGACTGGGATTCGAATTTTTGTATAACGATTCGGAAGTTTGACTGCCTATACAGTGTGCCTCGCGGGCTTCTCCTTTCTGTGTGTGTCTTTCATTCCGTGTATATCTGTGCAGTGCCGTACTGCCGTGTTTAGCCACTTGGCGGCCCCGAAGCAGAATGCGCCTTGCAGCTCCTTAACCCTAAAAAGGCAACTTGCTCCCCCTCAACATACTGGAGTCTTCGACTATATATCCATACATATACAAATATATATATTTATATGTAGATTAGTTAATTTTAGACACGGAGTCAACGGGAGTCGGAAACTGGCAGTTTCCGACTCCTGTTGACTCCGTGTTTTAATTAACTAATATACACGCTCTATCACTGATATTGAGCACTCTAACTATAATTTTAAGCAACATTATCACTTAGAATAATAATATCAAAGTGTATATAATCTTAATTTAAGTTTTAATTTTAAGTCAATACTTCAATGTATTTTAACTTAATTTAACTTAAAAATTTAAAAATAAACTTAAAAATACCTAAAATCCCGCAAAACATTTATTTTCATGGAACTACAATTAGGGATCTAATTTTAGACAGTTACTATTAGTCCTGGACTTTAATCTAACTTTAAAAAAAATTGAATTGTACGTTTTTTGTTTTGAAAAAATAAAATCCCTATTTTTCCTTGGCGAAAACTATCATACTTACTGGTTGAGGACCAAAACAAGTTTGGCACAAGGCTATTTTTACGCTCTTGATAAACCTGGGCTTTTTAAATTCCGTTTTCTCCTTAATCCTGATGGGTTGCTCGCCTGATTTAACGAGCCCCATCTGCTCAAGGCAGCTAAAGAGAATACAATGGTTTTGACTGGGATTTAAACTCGCGTAATACGATTCCAGAGGCTGAGCTTTTACCAATGCTCAACCATCACTGCCCTATTCTACTGTATATGTCTGTGAGTCCATTGAGAAGATGAACAAATAGCAGCAGTATAAAATTAGATCCTTGATTGTAGTTTATTGAATGTAAATATCTTTAGGGCTTTTAGGAATTTTTGCAATTATCAGATTGTCAACGGACAGCGGGGGCGAGACAAATCTTACGACCCTAAAAATAATTACTACGTGATGTATTTATAAAAAAAACAGAGGGTCAGCCTCTGTATTTTTTATAAATACATTTTATATTATAACATGTTTACTAGATAGATGAAGAGACGGCACCGTTGGTAAAAAATGCAGCATTGATAAAAGCTCGAAATCTGGAATCGTATTACACGAGTTAAAATTACAGTTTAAAATCATTGCATTAAACTTTAGCTGACTTGTGGCATTTCTGCTCTTATACTATCGATGACGCCATCTTCGGAATTAACACGACCATTCCCAAATAATGACGAAAATACTCAGCCATTTATCCTCTTGCCTCTCTTAATATTACATCAGAAGAGTAACTGATCTAGATAAAGAGTAACTTTGATTTCAAAAGTCCAGGGACGGAAGGAGCACGTAAACATGGCCTTGTGTCTAACTTGGATTGGTGCCCGTCTAACAACATAAAAGGATCTTTATTACTCCGTAATTTATTTTTTTTAAATTACTTTATATAATAATTCTAGAAATAAACGAGAGTAAATTTTTAAATGTCATTAAAACAAAACTTCTATTCAAGAAAGCTTTTTAGTGCTTGAACGTTTCGCTCATTTATATTTGCAAATATTTTTTTGAAACATTTCATTTTTAATATATTTTATTTTATGAAACAATTTTTTGGGTTTCTTTCATTTTGAGGATTCGTTGCTAATAAAATTTCAAGCTCTGTATTCTCTTTCTCTGTTTATTCCTTTGACAATAGCAGATTCCCCATCTGCGGGGAAACCTAAGTACAGTAAATGAAAATAAGCAAAATTAGTAAAAGCAAGAATATTGAAAAAGAAAAAAAAAGAATTGCTCTAATGATTCCTTTGTCTTTTAATATCCTAAACAGAAGCCATATTCAGTATCCCTTATTTAAAATGGAAATTGCCCGAAGCGTTCCGGAATCTTTACTTGATTATTCAAATATTTTCAGAAATGGATTATGTATTTGTTTTATTTAGAAATCTTCTCTTTGTCTTAATTTTTTAGTTCTCTTCCTTTTGTTCGCTTTTCCTTGATTTTATTTTATTTCCCGAGACTGAAAAGTAATGAAGCATCAAACGCTTCGTTGCTATTTTCACCTTGACGTTCACATAAGTTTGCATTACAGGGCATACTTGCACTTCCAGGTTTTCTTCTTTGTCAGCTTTTAACGGCCTATCAACCTTCCTTGGTAAATGCTCGGACTATGGAATCGTATGATGCGATTTCAAATCCCACTCAAAACTATTGCATCTATCTTCATCTTACTTGGGCTTGTTAACTCGGGAGAGTATCTCATCTAGGTGAAGGGCAACAATGAATTCTAAAACCCACAAAAATTCCTCCAGTTTGGGGGTTGAGCATAGGGCTAGCAACTCTTTCTTGTAAAACAAATATGCTACGGAAACAGCGAAAAAACAAATTTGCTGCCAAATGCACCCCTAGGTGTAATGATTGATGGATTGGCCCAAGATTTTTGGTAATTTAACCCTAATTCTCATTAAGTAATTAAATATTTAAATAAAATGATACAGAGAATATCTTTAAATTCTTAAACATATAAGAAGATCTGAAACAAGAAAATATCAATTTAACCCTGAAAACTTTCTTTATTATAATTGTTGTGATATAAAACAAAAATTTTCCTTGGTTTTAAAATTTTAATAGAAATCAGAAGAAAATAATTCTTTAATCCTTTAAATAAATCGTCATTAACCCTTTGACTCCGACTTATCAAATTACAAAGTAGTCATTCAGTTATATTAGGGGAACATATAAATCCTTTGAACCCCACTTATATATATATATATATGCAAAAAATGGGAAATAAATCTCGACGATATGTGATAGAAAAATTAATTAGAAAATATCTTTAAAAAAACAGTTAATTTCTTTAGTGCATATTGTGTTATTCAAATTGCTAAGTGTGGATTAAAAAAAAAAAAAAACTTTATCAAAGATCATTGCTTTCGGTACTAAATGACCCAAAACCTTTGATATGCAGAAAACAAAACAAAACAAACAAACAAATAGGCCTACATCGTAATCAAAGATATGTTGATTATGAAGTTCCCTCAAAATACTCTTTCGTTATTTCAGGTCTCTAAAATTTAATCCGAAAAAAAAGGGATTTTAATTTTTTTTAATGTTTAATTCTATTTATTTCAATTAAAGAAAAAATGTAATTCTTTTGTATAAGACTCTGGAATGAACTCAAGTTAGTTTAGTGCAATTATACAGTGACACGCCTGAAGCATACAAGAAGCTCGCAAACAGTTCTACAAGAACTCTTTATGTTGTATAACAGAACAAAGCCTTTGAAACTTGATATTAAGTGCATTTGTTAAATACTTTTGCGTTAATGATTTTGATATTTTTTGAAATTAATAAAATAATTTTTTTTCAATAATCTAAGAAGGATTTTTTTTTACAATAAACCTTTGAACCCGAACTTATCAAAATTACCAACAAGTCAATCAGACTCGTTATATTAGGCGAACATATAGTGTCTTATTTTGCTTCTTATTGTCATGGCCGATATATCGACCTATTAGGGTTCAAAGGATTAAAATAAAAAATCAATCCCAATTTTTACTGTGAAATATTCATTTGAATTAACGATTTTCAGAATCATCCAATGAAATGGTTCCTAACCACTGTGCCGCGATGGTATATTAGTGTGCCGCAGAATGATCACTAATGTGCTGCGAAGAGATAATAGGGAGAAGAAATTTAATTTAATTTACTTTTAATGAACCTATCAATCCATTCCTTTTTCTATCTATCTCTCTATTTGTATATATGGTCTTTGATCGAAGGCTCCAGTAATTGGGGGGGGACCGAAACTTGCCTTTTATGCGGAAAGGGAGCCCCTAGGTCCATTCTGTGTCGGGGCTGATAGGTGGTTAAGCACGGCACTGTAAGTGTGTGTGTGTTTGTGTCTGTGTGTGTGTGTGTGTGTGTGTTTTGTTTCTTTTCTTTTTTCTTTCTTCCCTTCGCCAATTTCGTTTTGGTTTTAGTTTTCATGATTCAAGATTGTCCTCAAGAGCGCAGTGATCTGGAGAGATTTTTTTTTTTCATTGGTACAAATGTCCTTCAGGTTTTCCTCTAGGTTTTATTATATTATTCCAAGGGCTCTTTTTTTTTCTTTCTTCTCCGTCTCTCTTTCTTCTTCTTTCCCTTATCTTCTTTCCCCTTCTTATCTTCTTATTCTCCTTGTTTTTCTGATTCATTTTCTTTGTCATCTGTTTCTTCTTTACTTTCTCCTCCTCCTTCTTCTTCTTCTTTTTCTTCTTCTTCTTCTTGTTCTCTTTCTTCTTTTTCCTCTCTTTTTTCTTCTTCTTCTTCTTGTTCTCTTTCTTCTTTTTCCTCTCTTTTTTCCTCTCCTTCTTCTTCTTCTTTTGTTTCATTTTCTTTTTTATCTCTTTCTTCTTCTTCTTTTTCTTCTGTTTTATTTTCTTCTTCTATTTCATTTTCCTATTATTATTATTATTATTATTATTATTATTATTATCACTATTATTATTATCACTATTATTATTATCATTATCATCATCACTATTATTATTATTATAATCACTATTATTATTATCATCATCATCATAACTATCATAACTATCATCATCATCATCATCATCATCATCACTACCATCGTCATCAACACTATCATCATCATCATCATCATCATCAGTATAATATTATATAGAGAGATCGAACAATCCCTGTAAGCAAGCCTGGGCTGATAATCCTGGCTAAAATTTTAAGGTTCTGTCAAGTAATAGACTGTATCATACTAGCTGATTAAATGGAGGAAATAAAAATGAAAAAAAAAAAAACAGGAATCAATCAAAAAACTAAAGAATATATGGAAGAGGGATCTCTCAGAACAATACCAAAAGTCTTGGAAACGGAAAACTGAAGCCTCTTTAGGCCTATGCGCTCATTAAGACAGCAGATATTATATTTACTTGATGAGCACCAACCCAAGTTTGGCACAAGGCAATTTTTACGTGCTCTTAACCGATACTTTTGCATTCGGTGTTACCCTTCACCTAGATGAGCTGTTCTCCCGATTTAACGAGCCCCATCTTCCCGTGGCAGCTAAAGGTGAATGCAATGGATTTGACTGGGATTTGAACTCGCGTACTAAGATTCCAGAGCCCGAGCTTTTACTAATGCTCCAACTTTGTAGCCTATTCAGCAGCACAGCAGATTTAATTAGTAATGTTTTGGGCTTTGAACATGAAATCAAACAAGAAAGTAAAGAAAAGAGAAAAAAAAACGACGTACACACGATGTTTTGGACACAAAATGTTTGTGTAGGAAAGGGCAGCATTCACTTTCTGAAAAATTGGCAAAGATGTTAAATTGTCAGAGTCGGGATACTTCTAATGAAGGATCTGAAGACTGCAGTTGGGTTTAAGCAGATTGAATGGAGCGGAATTTGCTGGAGCTCGAGTGTGTGACTCCAGTAAAAGTTATTGCTCATTAACGTCATCTAAGATATGGCAGTGGTTGATGAGAGAATAATAATAATAATAATAATAATAATAATAATAATAATAATAATAATAATGATAATAATAATAATGATAATAATAA
>JAUZSX010176022.1:0-16571 GCA_034780655.1 Idiosepius hallami
AATCGACAGTCATCATGATGTAAATGTTTTCATTTAAAACCATCAACAAACTAAATCTACCCTACAATGAAATGATGCAGATCTCAAAAGTGGTATTTTTTCTCCAATGTAGAACAACTCTTTGTGTTTAAAATACTCAGCAACTAAAAAAAGAAAAAAAAAATGATTAAAAAATATACTGATTGAATGGTTGATTGTTTTTTAATCATTTTTAAGCTAAACCAAGAGGGAATCAACAAATAAATCCTCTTACAAGATAAAATATCTTCAGACAACTTCACCCTGCTTGAATGTAAAAGAAAAGAAAATGTATCAGTGTGTGACAGATAACATTTAATGCACATACATCTTTGATGGATAAAGATCGTTCCTTAAATCAGTTATTCCTAAATTTGATGGACGTAAAATGCCAACCAAAGGACAGAAGATTAAAAGAACTTTTAATTTTCTACTTTTTAAAAGCAACTCATGATACATTATAAAGGAAGTAAATTCCCTTCCATTTAAATTTCTTTTAAGATTTTTGCGTTATTGAATGTTTAAATAAATATGTTTTGAAAAGTATGTTCAAGTATTAAATTAATGATTTTCACATAAGTAGTTTACCACTTAATCATTTGAGCAAATGTTTAAAAAAAATTGATTAAATTTTGTCTGAAATTTTCATCTGCAGAAATCCAGAAACCTTACTCATCTAGATATTCAAACAAGAACAGAAAATGAGATCCTTCATCCTGTAGCTCATCAGAAAATACAACCACAATGGTTAAAAAAAAAAATCCTGTTTATGCCTTGAGCTTTTTAGAAACTACAATAGCTTTAAAAAAAAAAGATATCAGACTTAAAATTTACAAATGTAAAGCACTGCCTTTTTATATAATAGGCTTGCTTAACTATATTAGAGAAAAGCCTTAGAGATGAATTTACTAGAGAAAAACCTTAAAAATGAATTTACTAGAGGAAAGCTTTAGAAATGAATTTACTAGAGGAAAGCTTTAGAAATTAATTTATTAGAAGAAAGCTTTAGAAATGAATTTACTAGAGGAAAGGTTTAGAAAGGAATTTAGTAAAGCATTTGAAATTAATTTGGTATATAAAAAAGCATTCAAAACTTTCATATGTAATAAGCTTCCAAAATTACCTTAGTGGCAAGTCTCCAGTGTACAGGCAAAACTGAGCAATACTTCTAGTATATTATCATACAATTATTTATACTATGTAAATCTAATGGTCTTGAGAGCTACTAATTTCAGAATCTGTAATGCTAAAAGAAAGTATGCAGTTTTTGAGGTTAAGATTTTACCCCTTCTGTTAATGTCTTTATTATAGCAATATTTTACTCTTGGTATTATTGTAGAATTATAACTGAATTTTTAAGATGCTTTTTTTATTAATTTATTACTTTTATATTTTCTTTAAAAAAAGCTTCTTGATAATCATTGAAAATGATTGTCAGTATTATTTATTTATTTTTAATTTTTTAGTCTTAGTGGCCAATATTAGCTTAAGGCAAACATGTATTTCTGAAAAGATGAGCAACGTAAACCTTGAGGCAATGAAGAAAAATTTGGATGAGGATGATGGCATAAATACTGAAAGATATTTGTGTGTGTGTGTGTGTGTGTGTGTGTGTTTATGTGCATATACTACCCTTCATATGTGTGTGTGTGTTTATTTAATACCCCTCCCAAAGAAGGTGAGATGTATACAATTTTATGTATATTATTTATATAGATGTATATGTTTATGTGTATATATATTTATTTATATATGCATGTATATTGTCTCTCTGTCTATGTGTATGTATATATATATATTTAAATATAGAACAATCAATCTGTTGAGAGGAATTTGCTCGTATATATTGTATGTGTGATCAATATCAGTGATAGAGTATGTATTGCAGATAAGTGCAGAGACAGGGGCCCTGTGTGAGTGTCAATTTTTTCACCTGTGCACCATCTCACCAATGGGTTGCTACACTATTTATATTCATTCATATTTTGTTTGAGGGGTTTTTTTTATCATTCAGTTTCAAAGTGAAAACAACAATATTATAAACTAAAGATTTATTTTTAAAAAACAATACAGTACATAAGCTGGACTTTGTTGGTTTGTAAACTTTTCATTTAATCTTGACAATAACAATTAATAATCACATGAAAGATTCTTTTTTTCAAATGGAAAATAATTTAAATCACAAAATTGTATTTCAAAACTAATAATTACTCTTTTTTTTTGTCTTTGCAATTACTGGTATTGCACTATATCTGAACCCATAGGGGAGGATATAGAGAATTACCCTACTTTCTGACTCTACTACAACGACTTTTTTCTTAAGAAAATTATACGCCTGAACTGTTATTCGCCATTTGGAGTATTTTTTGCTTTCTTTTTTTAATAGAGAGAATTGTTTTTCATAACTTTAAACTATGATCATTTTTATCATTAACAAAAAATATAAAGCTTCAATAACGGCTTCATTGTAAAGCTGTTAAATAATCCAAAAACTATAAATAATATAAGTTATAACTGTGAAATAGAGATCCCAAAATACTTGTGAAGAGCAAAATTCTTCCTGTTTTGAAATACCATTTTAAAGGAAGCAAAACCTTTTTTTTCATTATCTTTCAGGATTCTATTTACAGAAATGTTTTTGCTTTATAGTTTACTTTCTTTTTGCTTTCTTCTTACAGGTTAATGGAACTGACTTTGGTTGCATTAAACATGATCGGGCCGTGGCTGTATTGAAAAACAGTAATCCTGTGCACATGCTAATTAAACGGCAGTGAGCTCTGTAATAAAAGTAGAAAAATAAATAATAAAGCAAAACTAACAAAACTGCCACAGATATAAGAATCTCCTTGACAACCGATCATTCCAAATATCATTGTCATTAACATCACTCCACCAAAAAAAACATGCTCAGTCTATTTTGGTTGTGTTGTATATCACCATTTTTCATCCAGTATCAGGTGGTAATGTGGGAAAGGCCCCACAGTCACAAAAGTCATTAGAAAAAAAAAATAGCATCTTCTCATTCAATAACTTCTGGTCTGTTTCCCCTTCAAATCATGGATTTGAAAAATCTTGCCCCAACAACTGATTAATTTTTAATTATAGCCTGTAAAAATTTTATATTTTTGATGTTAAGAAAAAGAAGAAAAAAGTTGATTAATTTCATAATCATCTCTATTTTTTTTCCTTTGCTCCCTCTTACATTTTACAACAATTCTAAGCCCCACCATTCCCTTGACTTCATTGCTCTTTTACCATTCGCTAATTTTTATTCAATATGGCTTCCTCAAAGAAAACCCACTCCCAACATAAAATTAATCATCTTTATTTCTACAACTGGCTTTTTTTAGCAATTATATTTGTTTGCAGCCGTTATTTAACACTGTTTTTTTGTTTGTTTTGTTTATAGTTCTCTTTTTGAGTCCTACTTTATACTTTTGAGTAGCAGCTGATTCAAGTTTTCTCCCCTCATAATCTGGACTTTCCCATAGACCTGTATAAAAATTGCCCCCAGTATTTTATGTACAATAAATCTTCCTTTAGCAAAATGGTTTTGTCTTGTTTTATTTGTTTGTAGCTAACTATTGGGCCGATATAAGATAGTTATCAAACTATTATTTATATGCTTAAAGTTTGATGAACTTTTTTTTTTTTTCAAAAGAATGGAGCAGCAGTCAGCACCCTTTTATATGCTTAGAGTAAAACGTTACTTTAACCAAGTTTTTCCATAGTGTTAGTTTGGAAGAAAAATCAGCATTGAATGGCCATAACCATGTTTACCTGATCCAACACCAATAGAATTCTTTTATATGGTTCTTGTATATAAGCTGTATAGGAAAAAAAAACTTAAGTCTAAAAGGTCGGATTTTATGCTGTACTGGATGTCACTGTCATGACAGATTCGAAGAATATTACCATTTTGAAGAAAGACATTTTTTGAGCAACTAGATTATACAATTCATGTTTAATACTTAAAACTTTCAAACAGAGTTAACATACTAAGAGCTATAATGAGTTTCCCACTGTTAAACTTAAAATATATGTATAGTCCATATAATAACTGTAGAACTACCTTTTGGCTACTGTGTACTTCTTGTAATTAACCACAATTCCAAGATATGAATTGACTTTATTAGGCTTGTTATTTTAATTTGATAGTAATTTTATGTAGATATTTACTAATTTAAATTTAATTCACTGTTAATATTTTCATTATTTTGAAATGGATTGCTGCCTTTTACATTATGCTACTACAGTAAATCCTTGTAGGTCTCCTATCTTTTAACTTGAAACTCTCTTACCTCATCACATTTTTTAGATACCTTACCTCCTACAACATACACTCTAGATACTTAAAACTTTTTCTTAAAATGGGACTTACAACTGATCAAGTATAGTAATTTATCAAACAGCTTTTGAAAAATGTTTTAATCATAGTATAGCCATAAAAAGAGAGCAATTGTTAATTTCACCCTAATATCAAAGATAATCACTGTCAACACACTGCAGTTTGGTAAATGAGAGCATGTATTCATGGTCTGTGCTTTATCAAAGATTTTTAACACTATTTTTCTATGTAGACAAGGAAAAATTTGATGAATTGATGCATAAAGTAAATCTTGAATAATATCTATCACAGTAACAATTGAACTTCTATTAAAGTTGACTTTATTCTTTTTCCTTACCTTGTCTAAGTTTCTACATCACCAGTCTCAAGTTTAACAACGTACAAAGTTTTACTGTTGTTGAACTTTAGCTTAAATTTCAGCCCTCTCCCAAATAGTATCCATGTGTTTGTTGACCACATCTAGAAAAAAAGGATGTCTTTTACAGGAAATAATTATTCTAATTCTTTTTGTGGTATGTTTTTTTTTTTTTTTTTTGTATTATGGAAACAAAATCTAAGAATATTTGGCACCTGAGAGAAAATAAAGTATTACAAAGAATAATAGGACCCTGGGGAAGAAAATGTTTTATATCCTCTTGCTTTAAATTTGTTGTGTGCAAATTTGTTATAGTATGTAGATACTTTTAAAAATTGAATAGATCTAATGCACAGTGCCCAGGCTTGTGATTTTTTTAAGCCTTGGTGCACACACACTGTTTTATAAAAGTACATGTTTTTTTTTTTAAATTTTGCATCAATTGATAAAAGTTTTGTACTAAAATTTAAATAAAAAAAATGAATAAGTCTCTTTACTTTTTTAATTTTGTTCCACTTTTTTAACACAGCAATTGCTGTTTTACTCCCACTTTTGATACAAGGGTAGGGTGGGTGAAAGAAGTGATTGTACTTCTAAAAATTTGTTTACAAAATGAAAATAGCAAGGTATAAAAATGAGCAGAACGCGATGCTTTACTATTTTAATAACCGTTGGATGGAATTAATTATAAAGACGGAAACCTTAAACAATATGTTGTTTCAGAATTCTTGGATTTTCTTTTCTTTGCACATCAGCAACCATTCTTATTAATCTGGCATCTGAAGAAAATTCTTTGTTGTTCCACTTAAAAATATAATTTTAAAATACAATTAAGCCCTCAAGGAACGGATAAGGAAAAGTGGCGGAGACAGACTTCAACCTATTTTGTCTTCTTTTCATTTGTTTATACTGATCTCTTTGTGGTTACAATTTCTTAATCTCCGCAGACAAGCAGGGGTTGTTCTTATTTCACAACATTATGAAAGAAAGCCTATAAAATGGATTGTCATTGAGGATATCAAAAAGAACAGCACAGAAAACAGGAGTTTGAACAGGACAAAAAAAGATTCACTATTCAAGCATGCGCTTACGCAATTTAGTGATTCCTTTTATAATTTTGTAAGTATTGAGTATAAAAATCAAAAATAAATTTTAAAAAACCCGCTGTAAATTGTTTTTGTAATGTTTATTGGTAAAAAAAATGCTTTTTACAATACGCAAACTAACTACCTACCCAACATTTAGTTGTTTGTTTTATGTTTAACGGCATATAAACCTTTTTAGGTTATTTTTATGTCTAGAACAATTACTTTTGATAAATATTATATACACACATAGTTTTTTGAATGACACAAGTTGCACTATTTAATCCATAGCTGGAGGAAAGATGGAGATCCATACCTTTCCCAAGGATATTAGTCAACATGAATGAAATGATTCAAACTTGTGTATAACGATTCCAATTTCTGACTGCCTATCCACTATGCCACGTTGATTCCCCCACCCAACATTTAAAAAAACATTTAAAACTCATTCTCTTATTTTTCATGAAGAATATAAATAAATCAGTGGTCACAACAATTTTTTTTCATTTTTCAGCTGATTTAGGAAGAATGATGTGCTGAATCAAAAACTTATATTGGTTTTGTTCAATCAGATCAAGTTTTGGACTTATGGCTACAAGTCATTTTGTACTTTTCTTTATTAATGTCTTTGAGCTGGAGCATGTTAGAAGTTGGTGGAGGCAAAAGGCCTTGCCAAATAAATGTTTATGATGCTTGCTCCATGTCCATTTTCCCCAAAGGAGTTAAATGATCTACTTTGGGATCTCAGCTTGTCAATGGACTACTTTTCTGGACTGTTTGCATCCAGATTAAAGTGATAAAATCCTCCTCTTTGACAGTGCTTGTTCTTGCATCTGTTTCTTCAACAATTGGCATCAATGGTACTTTCGTTTTTTCTCTTATGAATCAGCCAATCAGAACTTGTGAAAATCCTATTTTCCTGCATCAATTTTGGAGCCTAACTCCAAGCTAGCTTGACTATAATCACAAGCACCTGCTCCAACAGGGAGAAAAGAAAACAATGAAAATGAGGCCCCAATCAAACAAAATAAAAGCACCTCTCCCCTCCTAAAAAAATAAATAATTCAAGAAACTCACTCTTTCAAGGTTGTTTTAATTTATTAAATTCATTTAATCTGGGAGAAAAATTTGATATTTAATGGGGGGGAAGAAGACTCTCCGTACATTGAAAAAAAACAAACAATTTTGTGATGGAAGGAGAAATTATACAGGGTGTTTTAAAAAAATGTAATCACACCACAGTAGATCAATTGTCCAAAACATTTAAAAAAAAATGTTCTAGCTGCAAAGTTTCATCAGTTCAGGTGGTTGAACACTTTTTTTTAACTCGGCAACACCCAGTATATTTGGATAAAAGTCCATAAAAGGTTGACTTTTGGAAAGATAGAGTCCATTGTTAGATGTTAGTTTTACTTGCAAGTGAAGAAATATATATTTGTAAAGAAGGCCATATTTCTGATGTAGTAGCCGTAGTCTTTTGTTGTTATGGTCACACATGATTGCTGTCGGAACTTGCGCTGGGGAGATGTGCAACGGGCAACGCACAGATTTATGACTATTTAGTAGTCAGTTGACAGGAGTCGCCTAGTTAGTAGGATCTAGACTGGTGAGTGCCCCCACCCTGGTTCTTTAATAGAACGGTTCTGAATACCTACTTAGTAATATTGCTAAGTCAGGGTCTAAAGATGGAAGTTGAAATATTGTTGTGTGTTTGTCTTTTGCCTTAAGTTGCCAGGGCCAATATATCGGTTCCTTAGGGTTTAAAGGGTTAAACAGAGATTAATTTCTTGCTTTCTATTGCCGTTTGTTTGCATGCTTATTTGTTTGTTTGTTATAAACAGGAAACCTTTCACTCTTTTGGAACTAGTTTTCCTGTAGTTGATGATTATTTTTTGGTTACCTCAGGGAATACAAAGATAATTGAATCTCATACAAGATTGTAACAACAAACAACACCATCTCTAGGGAATTTATTGCTTCTGCTGTTTTTATAGATTTTGAGGAGGGTTAAGACCTCTCATTACCCGTTTGGGTTGGATCAGTCTCCTATTTTATCGTAGAGTTTTTGATGACTCTATCTAAAAACTGTCCTTTTAGCTCATTTGGTCAAATAGTGAGAGAGAGTGTGCGTGTCACGTAGAAGTTGGTAGCAGAAGCGGAGAGTATAAGTGGTTTTGTTTGAATTCCTTGAGAGATTTAGAAACTAAACTTACAAAGAATAGTTAAATTAAATATTCAAAAATAGTTCGTTTTGCTAGAATTTAGTTTAAAATGAATATCAAAACAAGAAAAAAATATTTTGAGGTAAAATTTATTAATTATTTTAAAAACCTGTTATTCACAACAGACAGTCAGACATACTATTTCGCTATATATCCTAACGCCGGAAGTGATTCGGATGTTTGCTACTTCCGGATAAATTTATGGATGTAAACCCAATATTTTAATAATAAACTCATATCGGTAATTTTACCATGGACTATGACGCTTCACTCTAGACCGAATTTCCTCCTACATGGTAAGATAAGTTTTTTGCCCGTCATTTTTTTTTAAGTTTAAAAATAAATTAGATTTTATTCTCATGTGTTAACGACCCAGACATAACAAATAGGAACAAGCTTTTAGATATCGTTAAATATTCTTCTTTCCGACTTCAGACCTACAAAACAAGAAACCTCTCATTTTCACTTAGAACTTGTCGAAAATATTCTTCCAACTAGGAAAGTTTGGAGATGCGAATGGTTACGTACACTAGCACAGGCTGCTGGCTGAGGGGTTCCCGGGATGTTCCAAGAAAAATTCCTTGCGAAACCCTCTTCTGGTCTGGTTGGTAACTCTGAGGTTAAAGATGAACAAACACGCATTTATAGCAGTAAATGGTATCAAAACACCAACTCTCTGTTGGATTTACGGTTTTATGGGATATTTATGAAGACAAGAAACTCCTACCACCCCCTCTATCTATAATTTTAGTACTTTCTGTACTCTTAACTAACCAGTAGTCAGTCAGTAGTCTCCAGCAGCGCCAAAATGCTTGTTTGAATTATTTTTTCAATAAGCTGTCAACTACAAATTAAATTTACTTAAACTTACGTTTCATTAAAAAGAATTTTAATTTTTCTTTTAAAAAATTAATTGAAAATATTGAAAACTTTTCAAAATCTCCATTTTTTTCTTATTTTCTTAAAACAACAAACATAAAAACTTGATAAGTTTTTAATAGAAATTACTTGTATTGAAGCTTAATTTATTTCTCAAAAATTCATTTAAAAAATAATACTTGGTCGAAGAAATATACCAATACCACACCACACACCATACCGACACGCCACCAGTAGTCACTACCATTACCACGCAAAAAAATAATTAACAAAAACACATGGAAGTTTATGAAAGCCTCGGAAAAGAAAGATAAGGATAAGATGATTATTGTTTCAGACGCAGCAAAATAGCAGGAAGAATATTTAAACTTCCATAACATGTTTCAATATAGAAAATAAAATCCAGTGAATCCACCGACAAAATTGAAATCAGCACATTCAGAAAGTAAATGAAAATCGGTCATTTTTAAAGCATGACACTGACAGATCGTTATTGTTGCTTTAAGGAGTTGGATTTCCGAATCGTAATAAAGCGAATTCGAATCCCAGTCGTTCCGTTTACGTTCACATTTGGACTACCATTGGGAAAGGTATGAATAACCCCTAATCATTCCCTCCAGCTATATGGATTTATTTAATAGTGGAAAAACATACGTGTGAACAAAATGTTTATCAGAAATTATTGTTCTCGGCATTAAATAACCTAAAAGGTTGATATCAAGTGTCACAGTCACACTCACAGACAAACAAACTTGTAGAATTTTTATACAACAAACCGTTATTGTCTGAAAGACGAAAAAAAAAACTGCAATTTTTTGTGACAAACGTTCGAAAATTGATTAGAGAGAGCGTTTAAGCGATTATTCATTACTATTCATTATTATTCCACAGTTACCATTCACCTTAAAAATGGCCTTGTGCCAAACTTGGTTGGTGTTCTGCCTGCCCACCAAGTATTATTCCATAGTTACGAAGGCTCAAATCACATTTTAATAATAACTATTTTTTTTTTTTACATATTTTGTAAATTTTGAAGATAAAATTATTAAAAATAAAACAAATGATACGAATTTTTAAAAAATTGCTATTTCATTTCAATCATTAACAAACTGAATTATAATGTTAAAAATACAAATTATAAAAATATAAAATATCCCATTTTTATTCTCATCGCAAAAACAAATTTTATTTTCAAACTTTTTTTTATTTCCCTACATTGTTCATTCCGGACTTTTTCCAAAAATATAAGATCATTTCTTGATTCCAGGTGAGTAAGGTTCAATAAAAGTTTTACTGACTTTTCATCATCTGACGTTTTATCACAAGACTATTAATCACGTGAACATAATCACTAGACTTTTAATCACGTGTTTTTTCATCACGTGAACACTTAATCACCCCAATATCTAGAACTTTAACCACCAGAAAAAAAAAATACATTATTAATCTAATTAATTATGTTATGTAATTAACTGAAATTTTTTTGAAAATTTCATACTTACTTATTCCACAATTTTTGATATATTTAAAAACATAGACTCTATCTATAAATTGGTTAGGTCGGCTATTGTTTTGGCCATCCCTAAAAGTATTAATTTATTTTTCTATTATGAATGAATGATACTTATAAGATTGATCATACTTCATCTCAAAGACTCTGAAAAATAATTATTAATTTATTATATTGAATTTAGACTTTCAAAAAAAAAAACTTTTTTCTCCTCATTGCCAACAATGTATATGTGGTTTCTCATTCTCTATACTTATAAGAATACGATCGTCGTGTTTGAATGGAACTCTAGATTCTGTAATTTGCATATATATACATTACTGCATTTATATATAATAGGCTTCATTTACTACCTTAGAGAAAAAACATTAGAAATGAATTTAGCATTAAAAAAGGATTAATTGCTTTCCCATATACTAGGCTTCTTTATTTACCTTAGGGGTAAGTCCTTGCTCCAGGCAAAGCTGGGCAATAGTTCTAGTATGCTATATAATTAACATTTTGAACTATTGTCCTCTATTATTTTTATATATCCAAGATATTTTGATAATCATTGTTTTTATGAAAGATCTGTTGAGTGATGAAATCACTTAACCAGATTGAAAAACTAGATTTTTGTTTTTCCCTTCTTTATGACGCAGACGCATGCATCACTCACAAACTGCTTGGTGCAAATTTGTTTTTGTTCAATTTAGTCATTATGAATTAAAATGATTAGAAAAAAAAAATTAAAAAGTTTTTTATAAAATTTTGTTGAGACTAAATATTGAATTTGAGAAACAAATTTGATTTTGATGTAAGTTTACAATAGCCATTCAGAAAATAATGCCAGCTAGTTTTGAAAGTTATTTTTTTTTAAGTTGAAGAGCTACAAGAATGGGATTGTTATCCTTAAAACAGTTGACCTTTTGTGCTCCAAAGTTTATTTTTCATCATAGTCAGTGCACCAATGCACCTTTGGCAGCAATGAACAAAGTGGTCTATCCTCATGTCAGTGTGCTTGTCACTCGTGTCCCTGTAGCCATTCTGAAATCAACAAACATATCTCTTAACCATGGTGACATCAACTGCATTGGCTTCATTAATATTCCATGACTTATCTCTGCTTCTGACACACCTCCATTATTTCTTACAGCCTCAAACTGTCAATATTTGCAATGAAGAGATGAAACTTTATTGTCATACTAACATAAAACATATCACATAAAAACTTTGAATTAGAAGTATCTATCATAAGTTGAAATTAAGGATTTGCAAGAAATGTTCACATATAATACAACCGAAAGAAGAAACTTGTCTCTTGCTTGTAAATTAAAATCTTATGTTAAAAGTTGTTAATCATTTTAACTCACACACACACACACACATAAAATTTACAATTAAAGTGTAAAGAAATAGATAGGTGCTTTTTGTTGTTTTTTTTTTATACATTGACTAACAACAGTTGACAACAATAACACAAAAACTCTAATTAAACAAATAGCAATGTTTTTGATTTTTAATGGATTTCTTAGTTGCCTATTATTGGCCAAAACAACTCCTCAGAACTTTGACACATAAATGATATATCATTTCCATATAGATTATCTTTGATTAAATGAATGTTTTTTTTTCGGGGGAGGGGGATTTCTACTTAAAGAATTTGATTAAAAAAGATAGAATAATGATAATAATAATAAAATGATTCTAAAAAGTAAAAAAAAAAAAAATATTGAAAGAATAAAAAAGATGAGGAAACAAAAATAAATGATGCTTTACAGAAAAAAAATGTTGATTTTTCACTTTTAAAAAAACTCAAAATAGACTCCAATTTGAGAAGTTAAGACAGCAAATAAAGAAAATTATGATAATTATCATCACTTTGCATTTTGTTTATCATTTTACAACTGTTTAGATTTTCTTTTCTTAATCATTAGTTTTCAAGAATTCAATAGAAATTACTTAAAACAGGAAGTGGCTTTTTAAGCATTCCATCAATTTTGATGTCACTTTGTCTCCTTCTTCCTACTTTTAAAACTTTATTTTAATGCTTTTAAAAACCTATTTTGGACTAAAGCATTTCTTCTAAGAAAATGGGCACTTATCTTTGCTTTAGAATTTATTCTAAAAATAAAAGATACAATTTAACACCTGTGACTGGTTTGTCTTTTTTTCTTATCAGTAAAATTTGTAAAAAATCAGGCATAATTTTTTATTTTTGTGATTTAGTGTTGTTGATTGATTACCTTCACATTTTATTTTTGTTTATGTGCTAATGGGGAAAATCTGATCTTGTAGCCTTGATGATATTAACTTGGCTGCAGCAAAGAGTAAAGTAAGGAAAATAAAAGTAAAGAAAAAAGATGTCGATATGAGGCCATTGGGGAGATAGTGTAAAGCAAATTACAAGGCGATGATTCAATGAAAAGATCATTGGATTTTACATGGATGCAGTTGTTTTGGGTGGATGAAGAGTTGAGGAATCTGAGACATTCCATTTATTACAGTAGATGTTTTGTTTTTTATGAGACAAAAACTTTGTTCATCTGTTGCATTGACTGTTACATTTAATGATTGAACTATCAATTACAGTATATATTTTATGTTCATAATATGAAAACATTATTGTTTTATTTTATTGTTTTACATTAAAGAGTTTGTTCTGTTGTTACATTTAATAACTAAACTATTAATTAGATCATGATAATGAAAAATAAGTAAAATAATTATATTATTTATTATTAGGGTAATTATAATTATATATAGTGTATAAACAAAAAACAACACGTGGGGAAAATGCTAATGGCAGTGCACATGATTTTAGGGTTCTGAGACATGGTCCTACCAGCTAACGTGAATTCCTGTTGTTTGAATGCAGATAAGATGACACTTCTCTGCTTATAAACAGGTTGTTTGGAAAGCCGAGGAACAGTTAGATGGAGAATTTTTGATGAATGATGCTGTGTTTGGTCGCTACACTTTGTTTTACAACATAAATGTTGGTTGGACCTTTCTGGTACACAACACTTTCTGAAATACATAAAAAAATCATTTGGCCAAACAATATTAAGATAAGTTGAAAAAATATTTAAAATTATAAAGATATTTTATCTTTTTATTTTTGGATCTTGTAAAAATAAAATTTACATGAATGAAACCACTAAAAATATCATGCTTGAAATATAAATGAGAAATTTTGAAAATAAAATCAAAATTTAATTTAATTAAAAAATTGAAAAAACTAAAGTTAAAAATAAATCCAATTGAATTTACAGATAATTTCAAACTTCAGCAATCTTTGAATTCTGAAAGTTTATGTAAAATTGAACAATTAAAAATAACTTAATAAAATTTTTGTTCAAGTTAAAAAGAACCCCAAAGTGTCTATTTTACGTTAACTAGACTTATGCACTAAAAATTGTGTGATTAAAAAAAAAAAAAAATTGATAATCAAAATCAAATGTGAGTTTTTCTTTCTTTGATGTAAAAGTCATTTTTTTTTTTTTTTTTTAATTATTTTGATTTTATCTTTTAGCAACCAACAATCATTCCTAGAACACATTGAAATGAGATTAATTTGAATAAGCTCTTAAGAACAGTTTTACAAATAAGGATAAAAAATGTAAGTATTTTTCTTCTTACCATAGACGTTTTTCTTTATTATTTAGAAGAAAAATCAATTCATCACACACACAAAAAAATTAACTGAGAACTAAAATGTTTTAAATGTTAGAACTGCAATTTTTGAAATCAAATGATTTTTTAAATATATTTTAAACCTTTTTCTTATTTTAAAAAAAATTTTTCACTACCTGTTCAGTTTGTTTTAATGTAAAGAAAATTAATAAAATCATAATTTTAAAAAATTGCTCAAATTAATGATCTAGTGTTATTAACAGCATCTCCCCTTTCATTTGAATGGATTTGTATTGTCATAAGGGCATAAAAAATTGAACACATCAAATTAAAATTTTGCAGTATTTTTTTTCTAATTTAGAAACATATGGGCAAATTCTAATAATAGTGCACTCAAATTAAACAAAAGAATATTACAAAAATTTTGACAATAGCAAAAAATGCATTCTACAAAAATTCAAAACTTACATTCTTCAATATGAATTCAAAGACTTTCACTGTTTTGTCCTATCATTTGACTTCCGTTTTTGTTCACAATCTCTTGTACATGCGATTAAAATTCCTCTGTCGTGTCAAGGCTTTGATTTTTGTCCATTGATACGCATACAGGTATAATGAGGCTCCATAATTTGAGTATTTTATTGCAGAATTTTGTCCTCATTTTAGCTTTTGCTATTGGCCAAAAAACGTAGTGCAAAAACTACCAAAATGAGGACAAAATTTTGCAATAAAATCAATACGCACTGCTTGTTTAGTGATAAATTTCTTTAATAAATTGTTTAAAATTTAAATGAAAAAAAAAGGCCAATAAAACATGAAAATAAAATTATTGACAATGAACTTGAAAATCTGATTCTTTTAGTCATGTAAGAGTTACAGGTCATTTTCTAGTCCTGATATGCACAACTAACATAGTAAGTAACAAATAACTGCTGTCTTAGAAGGTAAATAAACTGAAAATGTGATAAGAACTAAAAAAAATAGATGTAAAATCGTAAATAATGACAGATTTACCTTTTTTCTTGTAAATTCTGCCATTTTTTTTATCCATTTGTTTGTTTCCTTCCTTTCTTTCTCCCTATTTCTTTCTTTCTTTTTCTCTCCCTTTCTTTCTTTCCTTTCTTTCTCCCTATTTCTTTCTTTCTTTTTCTCTCCCTTTCCTTTTTACCATCTTTCATTCTATTTCTTTTCTTACTCCCCTTCTTTATCTTTATGGCTACTATTTGAAATTCTCTCTAATCAACATACTTAATGTTGGTTCTTTTCAGAATAATGCTGGTCTTCTTGTTTAAATAAGTTGCTGAATAAATAAAATTGTGCAGATAAAAAGAGCAGAATAAATTGAAAAGTAAGATGGATGAAGATGGATATTTTTGTTGTAGCCAATGTCCTAAACAATATATTCTCATTTAAGTAATAATGAATAGAATACTTTAAACTTCCAAGAGACTGATCCATAACCTTATTTAAAGATGCTTTCACTTATGAAACTATCTACTAGTTTTGTTGACCTATAAAATAATAGTTAATAAGAATTTTACAGAAAAGGGGCTGCAAGGTGTATTCTGCATTGGGGCGGCTATGTGGCTAAACACGGCACTGTCTTCAACCATCCTCAAGGTTTTATTCCTTTTTTGTTTTTTAATTCAGTTGTTAACTCCCAAATCAATTTTTTCACCAGGTTAATCATGTTCCTGAAGATAGGAATAGTAAATGACATTTTTTTTACTAAATGATTTGAGAAATGGGCTTTTAAACTTTGAATATGGAAGATAATTCTGAGGAAAAAAATATTTTATTTCCATTGACTTATCAATCAACTTTATTTTAGTAAGAACTTTTTTTTAAATTTCAAATTATGATTTAATTTATTAATCTATTTCAAATTTTAATAAATATTTGATTTTGTGAAAATGTAGACACTTTTTAATATACAATTATACTTTTGTCTGATTTCTTTCGTGTTGTTGTTGAGTATTTAATTTGAATAACACTAGCAAGCACAACCATATCCTTAATTGAGAAAAAGATAACTTATTACTTGAATTTTTGTTGGTTTTGATCTACATGATAAAAGATTTCTAGTGTGAAATTGAATCATCTACGTTGAAAATATTCAGATTGGAATTATTTTGCCCCGTTTGATATCAGCTAGCTTTATTGATGTATAATGATCTAATAATTTTAAAAATGGTGGGCGGTCGACGTGGCCCAGTGGATAGGCAATTGGACTTCGGAACTGTAGTATGTGGGTTTGAATCCAAGTTGTTCTGTCTACTTTGACATGTCTACTAATACCGTTGGGAAAGGTATGAATCCCCATCTTTCCTCCAGCTATATATTAAATAGTGTAACTTGTGTTATTAATAAAATGTGTACACAAAATAAAAAGTTTATAAAAAGTAATTGTCTAGGCATTAAAATAACCTTAAAAGATTTATGTAACTTCAAACACAAAACAAACACACAAACAATCACACATGTGTGGGAAAAAAAATTATCTATATGTATAGTTATAGCACTAAATACAAGCTATAGA
>JAUZSX010176242.1:0-16568 GCA_034780655.1 Idiosepius hallami
TTTTTTTTTTTTTTTTTTTTTTTTTCAAATACAATAAGAATGGGTAAGAATCATATAAAAAAAAAACACATACATGCATACATATATATATATGTATATATATATATATGTATGTATGTGTCCAAAAAGCCTAAAGATTTTTGAACAAGGCTTCAATATGCACTTGAAATGCAAGAACATGTCTAAAATCACCCTAATTTTCAGGTTGTCCCAAAAGTTTCTTAAATCCTGAAGATTTTCAAACAAGGCTTCAATATGCACTTGAAATGCAAGACATTGTCTGAAATGACCTCAATTTTCTGCAAAAGTTGATTTTGTCAAATGAAACTGATTTTCATTTGAATAAATTTCTTAAAGAAAATTACAGATTTTGGGGCCCTGAAAAATCCAAGGGTATTTCATTAATTCTACACTGACTTTTTGAACACCCAGTACATATATATATATATATATATATAAACTTATAAATGTATTTACCTCTTGTTATTATTTACTTGCCAACCGATTAAAAATTTGTGGGAGAGAGGTTACAATTTTTCTTCTTCATTTTCCTCTTTTCTTACTCTTATTTCTTCATTTTCTCTTCTTTTTCTTCATTTTTCATCTTATCTTCATTTTAATATATTTCATCTTTTTTCTTCTTCTTCTTCTCCTCCTCCTCTTCTTCTTCTTTGTCCTTGTTACCCTTCTCTTTCTCTTTTGATTTTTTTCTTTTTCACTTTTTCTTTCTTCTTCTTCTTTCCTTCCCATATTCATTCTAATTCTTCCTTTTGACTGAGAAACTTATCCACTTTAACAGACAACATTTGAACATCCAAATCTGCCACCACACACACACACACACACATATGTACATTAACCCCATACACACACCCTAATCGCCCCATGCCCCCCTCTTATACCTACTAAAAGATTTAAAATCAATCTTTCTTTTATAAAAACCCATTATTTTCAATTTATTTCATTATGATTTTTCTTCTTTTAGAAATGCCAGGATTTCTCAATCAAGTCTTTCAATGAAAGATTCTTATTTCAACATGGTCTATTCCTTTATTTAAATGATTCCCCACAATTTGCAATCATCCAAATTCTCTTAATATAATCATCTCTGTTTAATTAAACTTTTTTTTTTCATTTCTTCGCTACACACGAAATTCTTGATTTTTACAAACCACTTTTTTACATTTGGAATATTACAAAAATCACTTTTCTTTTTTTATCAGTGACATTTAACCCTTTGAACCCCAAATTGTTAAAATTACCAAGTAGTCACTCAGAGTCGTTATATTAGAGGGCCATATTAAACCTTTGAACCTGACTTATCAAAATTACCAAGTAGTCACTCATAGCCATTATATTAGAGGAACATATTAAACCCAAAATATTGATGCGTTTTTTTAAGCCTTATGTTGTCAGGGCCAATATATTGGCCTCTTATGGTCCAAAGGAATAAAAAAGAAATGTTATTAATTACTGAAATGGATTTTAATTATTTAAACTCGTTATCCCCAGTAATTAAGCTTTATTGACAACTTTGCTTATGGGATTTTTTTTTCTTTTTTACTGTGCAACCAAAAAAAATAACCTTACATTCCAACAACGTATCAGACAGAGGTTAGGACACAGGTCAGGGCCTCATTAACCTTGATTGAGTCAACCTGGGGAGACTGTCTGATGTTTATAAATATATTATATATAATCTTTGGTTTTCAGTACGTTTGGTTGGAGGGGGGGAGAGGTGCAAGTTGCTTTTTTTGGATAGAGGGGCCTAAGTGCCAATTTTGCAGGCCGGGGGTGCAATGTTACTAAACATGGCACTCTGACAGAGTTTAGTATATATTTTTTATTCTAATAAGTATGATTTACTTCTATACCTTTTTATATTATTGAAAAAAAACAGCTAGACTTTGTTTTTTTGTGTGTTTTTTGCCCGTGGGACATTTTTTTTTCTTCCATGAATTGAGGAAATAATTAGAATCAACCAATTGCTTTAAGAAAATTTAGAGTTTGAATTTTTATTTCTTTAATAATTATTGAAATAATAAAGATTAATTCAACAAAATATTCTAATTTTTTTTTTTTTTTTCATTGAAGAACAAAATCGTTGTTTAAAATTGTTGTTAGAGTGAATTTAAAATTGTTTCATAATTAAACAAATTCTTTATTTTTACAATTAAATTCTTGGTGATTTATTTTAAGCTCATTTGAAAATCTTAGGCACACGTTTGATAAAAACCTTAAAAAAAATCTAAAAAAAATTTTATTTTTTACTAAATTTTTTTTTTTTAAATCAAAACAAAAATTTCTAAAAATAAAATTCCAAGCCAAATTTTTTTCATTTCTGAAGATTTTTTTTGATTTTTTTTTTTTTTCAAATATTTCAATTGAAATTTTTTTTTCAAATATTTCAATTGAAATTTTCAAATTAAGATTTTGTTACAGAACTCAGCTATTCTTTTTTTTTTTTTCAATTCTTTATTTTTTTTCTTTTCATGTTTTCTTGCAATTTGTATTTTGTGTTGACCCTTAATACATCTTTTTGGCCTTAAGACATTTTGGTAAATAAAGAAAGAAACTTTGTTTTATTTGTGGGTTTGTGTGTAAAACATACTTCATTAAAAAAAAAATCCAAATTTTTTTATTCTCATTTGCTATAATTTTTCTGTTTTCCTTAAAACTTGGCCATCGTTTATTTCAACCTTCAAAAAGTGAAAATCAAAATGAAAACAAATAGAATTATTTTTGGGTTTTTTTTGCTGATGTTTTTATAATTAAATGTTTTTATAATTGAATGTTTTTATAAATCAAGTCCTTTTCATCACAATGATCTGATTTAGCCTGAAACAAAAACACAAAAAAATCAACAAATATATCAATAAAATAAAATTAATTTCTATAAAATAAAAAACAAAAAGATTTATTTTGGGTTCAAAAAAAAAAGGCACATTTTTTTTTTCTTTGATTTTGTTGACTTTCATTAATTACAGGTAATCATAAGACTTTGCTATATTTATTTTGCAGGTGAGCAGATGAGTATCTTTAATAATCAAGCTTACATCTACGTCGGAGGCAAAAAGGATGTTAAAAACTGGGGCAAACAAATTTTAAAAGCTTATCGTGGAGAAATGTCAGGTAAATAAGATTTGCTTTCTTGTTTAAAAAAATCAGGGGTAGGGGTTTTTTGGGGGGGTTGTGGCCTTGTTCTAAAATTGACTGTTAAGGGTTTTTTTGTGTTGGGGCCGCCTTGTTTGAAAAAATAAGTATTAAGGTTTTTTGGGGGTTTTTTTAGTGTTTGGGCTTTCTTTTTTTTTTTTTTGAATAAAAAAGTCATATTGCTTTTCTCTTAGGGTCCTGGGATTTTTGTAATCAGTTTTGACCTTCACCTAGATGAGTTACTTTTATTGAGTTGACGGGCCTCATCTACCAGATTTGTTTGGAATCGGTGTTGTTCTTAAATCTCATTGAGTTACTCTTGCAAGTTAACAAACCTTATCTTCTTAAGGTATTTTATTTTGATTGGAATTTGAACTCATGTAATTGATTTTCAGACTCCAAGCCTTTACCGTCTTTGTTTTGTCTAAATGAATGTCTAATTATCTGAACATTTATTTAGAGAGTGCAACTTTAGTTTTGACAATAGAAAGAAAATTTGTGCCATTCCTAAAGAAAAAAGTTCAAATCAAAACTTAGAATAAAAATCTGAATGTTTTAGAAGCAGTTGTTAAAAAAGATGGACATCTCACCCCAAATAAGATAAATTAGGAATTTTAAGGGATGGAGAAAATGAATGAGCCACAGCTGTGGATGGGCTAAGTGAGGGGAAATCAGAAAAAAGGAATCTATCAGGGATCCCAGAATATTTAAAACAATGCAAACAGAAAAATATTAGGACATTATTTTTTTTGTGTGCCATTTCCACTCCAAAAAGACGGACATTTATTTCCTATTATAAAAGAAATTAACGATTGTTGCTTTATTTTTCGTGTGATAATACTAGGTATGATCGTGGGAATTGGAATGACTCATTATAAACTGAGAATAAATTAAACCCAAACTAATCAGAGGGCAGACAGGAGATAATTCACCTTATTTAATGAAGCCAGAATAAGCAAATTCTCACTTTTCAAAATTGTGGATCAGAGACCTGATCACTGAATTAATGCTACTGCTGTTGGAATATTTGGATAAATAATTGTCCTGGATTAAATTAATTATTCTAAGGTTTAATTTTATACCAAGGAAAAGGGCACATGAACCAAAAATTATTAAACATTTTTCCAATATACTTTTTTTTGTATATTTATTACCCATGAACTCTATAAGTAAATTGGTTTGTCCTCTAGAGTACTTTAATCCACATGTGGGGGGTAAATTCCTTTTACTATAAATATTATTGGAGTCAGAATATCCAAAAAAGTTACCCAACCCTTGATTTAATTTAAAATAATAATGTTTTTGATTGTATTTTGATAACAGAAATCCAAAGCCATTTTATTTCAATGTTTCTTTCTTTTCTGTCAGGCCTTGTCTTTAATGGACTCAAAGTTCTTGACTTGGCAGCTGCCAATAATTCCAGAGTCACCTTGGAAGGAAATGTACGATTAGTTAAGTAAGTATGTCTTTTAAAAAAGTAATAAATTCTATCAAATATCTTCTTGTCATATCTTTATTTTTGCTAACTGAAAAAGGAATGTTTGTCTAGATTTGAAAGATTCCATTTATAGCCAGGGAGAACAGTAATGAACCAATCAGATACCAGAATTGTCATCATGCCTATTATTTGTTTTGATTAATGAATATTTATCTAGATTAGGAAGATTACATTTATAATCAATGATAACAGCAACAAACCAATCTTATCACAGAATTTTAATGTTAATTTTTTTTTCTTTTTCATAAAAGTTCAATTTATATTTTCTGCTAATTAAAAAGAGCAACCTTGATATACATCTTTCTAGATTTTATACCAATATAAAATTGAGTGATTTCTTAAGATAATTATGCACTCTAATTATGCACATTATGCACTCTAAGCTGAGATTCACAACAAAGACAATCGTTTTTTTTGGTTTTTTCATCAAAATCTTTTCTTAAAATTTGATTCAAAAATTAAAATTTCTAATCTACAAAAATGGTTTCTTTTTTTTTCTGTTTTAGACAATTTGTGCCGAAGAAAAGTGAAAGCACTGAACTGCAAGAAATGCAGTCAACAATGGGAGTACGAGTAAGTATTGTACACACTCAAAGCAAAATGATCTGACACATTTGGATGTTTAATAAAAAGTAAATTAAAATAAATAACGGAAAAAATCTTTTTATTTTCCTAATCTTCATAGGATGCCATTTTATTTTCTATGTCCATTTGTTAAATAAAAGCAAAATTATCTGACACGTTTATAGGTTTAATAAAAATTGAATTAAAATAAATAATAAGAAAAGTGTTTATATTTTCCCAATCTACATAGAATACCATTTTGTTTTCTATGTAAATTTGGAAAATAAAAACACTTTTCTCATTATTTATTTTAATTCAATTTTTATTAAACCTATAAATCTATCAGACCTTTTTTTGCCTTAACCTGTATTTTTTTTTCTTTAAATTTATCTTTTTTTTATCATTAAATGATTTAATGACAGAAATTTTCTTTCATTTTTCTTAATCTGATGTCATTTCTAATTTTATTTCTCCACTTGTGTTCCTCTCTCAATCAAAGCATATAATAAAGACAACTATATTTAAGGAAACATCTTATCACTAAATATAACAATTATTATTATATCGAATTATGATATTTACTTGGTGAGCACACCCAAGTTTGGCACAAGGCCATTTTTACGTGCTCTTACTCGGGCTTTATATATTTGGTGTTACTCTTCACCTAGATGAACTGCTCTCCCAAGCTAACGAGCTCCATCTGCCCGAAGCAGCTAAAGTGAAAGTAAGGGTTTTGACTGGGATTTGAACTCGCGTAACACGATCTCACAGCCCAAGCTTCTACCAGGGCTCCACCGTCGCTATTATATTGAATTATTTGTTCATCAAGAATACAGGTTTCATTTCAATAAGATGGAATGATGATGAATTTAAAAGAATTCTTTTTCAAATCAATAATAATTTTTTTTTCCAATGGATTCAATAAATATACATTTAAAAGAAGATTTTGGATTGTTTTTTTATAAAAATATTGAATTATTCTTTGAAATTCCATTGGTTCTCAATTGGATTCAAATCTAATGAATTTGCTGGTCTTTCCATCTTCAGTTGGCCAGAGAATCTCAATTGTTGCAAATACTCTTTGAATTTATTTGCTGCATGTAAGGGAACATTATCCTACATAAAAAATAATGTTTTTTATGAACTTCAACCTTATATATATACTAGAAGTATTACCCAGCTTTGCCTGGCACCATTTTTCAAAAACGCTTTGTGTTTGAAAATTAATTATTTTTTCTTAATTTTCAAAAACGTTTCTCCGTTATTTATTTACTTGTTTATTTTTAATTCAAAAACGGTTCTTTATATCTTCTCAGTGTTAAAAAAATTTTTTTAGCAAGAATCACCACTTCTAAAATGCTGAAATGATTTATACGGTCAAGTTGCATTGGAGACACCGGTTCCTGTCAGATGACCAAAGTTAAGCAATGTCAAGCTTGGCCTGTAGTAAGATGGGTGACCATTTAAGAATAGCAGTGATCACAGATCAATTTCATATTTTCTTCTGGAAATATAGCGCCTACTTAATGTAGCCACGCACATGCCTGTAAATTAAAAACTGGATAAAGGACCCATTAAAATGCGACGATTAGAATTTTAATAGTATATTAGATAAGCAGAGAAGGAAAATGAATGGAAAATTGCTGATGACACAAATGATATATTTGAATAGACTTAGAAAATTCTGATAAAATCTTAATTTTTGTTTTGATCGTTTATTCATCTCTTAAAGAATCTTTTTTTCTTTCTATTTGAAATATTGTTTATAACATCAATGTCCATTATAAGGCATCCCTGACGATGTCCATTGTGCGAGGCATCCCTGTAACGATGTCCATTGTGCGAGGCACCCCTGTAACGATGTCCATTGTGCGAGGCATCCCTGTAACGATGTCCCCTGTAACTATGTCCCCTGTGCGAGGCATCCCTGTAAAGATGTCCCCTGTGCCAGGCATCCCTGTATTTATGTCCCCTGTGCCAGGCATCCCTGTAACGATGTCCCTTGTGCAAGGCATCCCTGTAACGATTGCCATTGTTTGATTTTATTTTATTGTTCTTTTCTAGGTGACTCCTCGCCAAACGCCATCTGATGATATCATCTTTTCTGGTAGTGGACCTGGCTGCAATAGTGATGATGAAGACGAATGCACATCAGCGGGTTCCGGAATGGTTGATGACATCATCACACCCACAGTAATCATCATCACCACACCTCGACCTGCTGTCACTGCATCAAAGTAAGAAGCAATTTCTTTTCTTGATACTTTTATCTTCCCCCCCCAAAGTGTTATGGATCATGGCCAGACACTGATGAAAGGTCTTGTTTTTGGAGGCCTCTGGCAGATTCTACTTGTCTTGCACAGAACTGTTTTCTCTTCAATGTTACAGTTGTTGTTAAGCAGAAAGACCTCTCATCACCCGTTTGGCTTAGATCAGTCTTTCTGTTGTTAGAGTTTTTTGAAGACCTCTCCTCACTCGTTTGGGTTTGGATCAGTCTTTCTGTTGTTACAGAGATGTTTTGCAATCTCAAATTATTCCAAAACTCCTAGTCCTCGCCCTAGGGCATAACTATTCAAGAAAGTTTTAAGCTCGCTTTACAAGTGGACAAAATAAATGTTTCTCGAGAAATGATTGTATTCCGCATTAAATGACCTAAAATGGTTTATATGGATTAAATAGTGCATACAAAAAAAACTATGTGCAGACAAAATGAATGTTTCTCAAAACGGATTGTTCTTAGCATCAAATGACCTAAAAAGGTTGATATGCCATAAAATCATTGTTCTCAGCATCAAATGACCTAAAAAGGTTGATATGCCTCAAAACTAAACAAACAAATAGAATCATTTGAAACAGACTTTTTTGAGTTTTGCTCCTAGATTCCTTGTGTATTTTTTTTTTTGTAAGAAAAAAAGTTTAGAATTATTTTTTTTCTAAGATAAAATGAAATAAATAAAAAACACTTTTGTTAAAAGATCGACACTTTTCATCAATTTGAACGCCAAGTCAAGTTAATGCAATTAATACTTACACTTATATGCAACTTCATATCAATACACAATATATCGTATACTTTTAGATGTATTCTCTTGTTTCTTTTCAACATTGGTTGTTCTGAAGTGTTCCTTTTCATTTCAAAGGTTGTTGTTAGTTTTTGAGTAGAGCCAAATCTGATGCTAGCAGCACCAATCTTTGGCCCCAACATGTAGTTTTCAAAGAGAGGCCTAAACTCAAAGCTAACGCTTCGAATTTAAAACCCTTACTAATTCTTTTCTTCTTTTCTAATGGAGAGAGTATATCTAAACAATATCTGTCACTTGGTTCAAACAATGTTTAAATTTCTACTCACTTGACCCAAAAGGTCAACTCTGTCAAGCTTTCAAAACAAAGTCTGAATTCAAATGCATTTGCTAAGTTAGATTTTTTCTAACAGTTTTTGTTTTTATGAGAATTAATCGTTTATTTCTGGTTTCTTTTTCCAGGAGTAGCGTACCACCACTGATTCCCCCGATCGATAGATCTCCAGTGGATAAAAATCTTGACCATAGTAAAACACAAATAAGTGTTACTCCGACCAGCACCAACACCTTTAATCACGACCTGACACCCAAAAGCGGAAGTGGAAATGTTTCCGAAGCAAGCTACGAGCATTCTGACGATTTGAACATAGGTCTCATTGTCGGCATTGCAGCCGGTGTCCTCGTTGCTTTGATTGTTCTCATCATAGCGCTGTACAAATTCCGAAGTCGAGACGAGGGCTCGTACAAAATAGATGAGAGCCAGAACTTTGCCTATTTGGACTCTAAGCAACAGCAAAGCAACGGAGCCTTATTACCTCACAACAACACGGTGGCGGGCACAGGGGGAGGACTGGGCAGTGGAGGGGGCAGCGGAAGTGGCGGGGGAGGGGGTGGCTCTGGTGGCAAAAGTGGGAAGAAAAAAGATGTCAAAGAGTGGTATGTATAACAATTGTGCTTGCTCATATACTGATGGTGATGATGATGATGATGACTGTTGTTGTTGTCTCTATATCTCTCTCCCTCTCTCTCTCTTTCTCTTCCAAAAGAAAACAAAAGAAATAAAGAAGAGGAAGAAGAAAGAAAAAAAGAGATTGAAAAAAAAGAATGAAAAAAAAAGAAACAATTCTTTGTCAAAACCAACAAAAAAAAAAGAAAAACGCCCCCCCCCAAATTCATATCAAAAGGATGGACAGATGGATGGAGGGGGACAGAACTAGCGAGGTCAGAGGTCATCTCGATTGGCTTTAAGGACCAATGTTTTTCCTTCAACCAACCTTTTTTTTTTTTTAACCCAAACCGGCCTCGCCCCCCTCCCCCCTAAACAAATCCAACCACACTTCGGTGTCGTCGGAACAAAAAACAATTAAAAAAACTTTAATTAAAATGCTTTTAGAAGAAGAAGAAGAAAATGAAGAAGAAAAGGAGGAGGTGTCTGGAAAAAAAAAAAGAAAAAAAATTGTATCATAAAAGAAAAAGAAAAAAAAACAAACAACAACAACAAAAACTCTGGAAGGAAGGAAGGAAGGAAGGAATGAAAGAAAGAAGGAAAGAAGGAAGGAGTACTGCTAATTTCTTCTGAAATTTCTTTCTCTTTAAATCATAGTCTTAGAATCTGATCCTTTATTATTATTTATTATTATCATTATTATTATTATTATCATTATTAATTTTATCATTATTATTATTAAGTCTAAAAACAAAATCTATTTCCAAAATACATTTTCTTCTCTTCTTCCAATGCAGGAATCAGACATTTTCTCTCTTTCTCTCTCTTTCATGACATGCTAATACTTGCAGAGAGCACATAAAAATGGCCTTGTGCCTAACTAGGGTTAGTGCTTGATCAAGTAAATATAATATCAATACAAAAAAGACGACCCCGCGCTTCTTTAAGTAAACAAATTTTTGATAACTAATTCAGATGTAATACTGTCGAATCTAAAGCCCTTTTTTACTTCGTTATATACATATATATATATATATATATATTTATGTATGTATTTATATATATATATATATGTATATGTATTTATTCGTAGCGTCTTGATTTCGACGTCCCTGCTGAGCGGCTTCTGCACCTCTCCCTCCTCCTCCTCCAGTCATTTCCCCACCCCACCCCCACCTTCTTCACCAACGCCATCGCATCCTCATCCCCCTCCTCCTCATGTGATGAAATTGAAAAGACAAAAACCAATTCAAACAAACTTCGCATCTTGTTTTTCAGTTTCAGGTCTGTCTATCTGTCTGTCTATCTGTTTGTATATGGAGATGATTGCTTCCATATATGTGTGTTTGTATAGAGATGATTGATTGCTTCCACATGTGTGTGTGTGTGTATGCGATTCAGATGATTCCTCACTATTTATGCAAACATATTCATATTTTGTTATGTTATGAGCACTTAAAAATGGCCTTGTGCCAAACTTGGGTTAGTGCTCACCAAGTAAATATAATATTAGTATTTTGTTGGTTTTTTTTTAGTCTTTTTAGTTTTTTTCTTTCTTTCTGTCAATTCTGGTTTGGTTAAACTGCTGTGTTTGGTCTTCCTTTCAGTCTTTAATTTGGGGAAACAACCAGAAGTCACAAGGAGCCATGTCTGGAGGAATATATATAATATATATATAAATATATATTTTCAAAGAAACTTTTACCTATTTATAGTTGAAGTGCTCGAAATCAGTGATAGTGTGTTCACTAGATAGGTATAGACACAGAGTCAAAGGTCATTGACTGTGTCTACGCTTATTTATTCTATATAAATAGGTTTGTTTGTGTGTGTGTGTATACTATAAGTATTGTCTGGTTGCTGGGGACTAGCAACTTAGTTAATTAAGGAATTCTTTTACATGGAAAAGCAGATAATGTTTTTTAATGCTAAATTCATTTCTAATGCTTTTTTATACTAAATTCATTTCTAATGCTTTTTTATACTAATCTCATCCAAACGTGACAGTCTGATTTTTATAAATGTATAGATAGATATAATAAGGAGAGAAAAGATTGTTATTGATAAATTATTGTACAACTATTATTCAGACTGTTGTCCTCATCCTTATCATTTTTATATAACAATGATAAGGATGAAGACAAGATTGTGAATAATAGTTGTACAAATCATCAAGCCTCATCCCAAGGATTGTGAAAAAATGATAAATTTCTGTTGATTATTTGATGCTGTTTTTCAAAGAATTGTCTTTGAGAATTCAAACTAGGTGTTGTTTTATACCTGAAGACAAGTTTTGTATTTCCTGCTTTTGAGGGTGGGGGGGTCTTATTTTTTTTTAGGGGTGGGAGTTAAGGGTTGAGTCTTTTTCTTTCTTTCTTTCTTTTTTGGATTTTTTTCTTATCTTCCCCCCCCCTCTAACCTATCTCTTTAAATATACTCTCACCCTCTCTCTATCTATCTATCTATCTTCATCTCTGTCTATTTCTCTCCTTCATTCTCTTCTTCTCGTTTACCAACCTTTTAAACTAATTATAAAAGAGAAAATCGTTGCCAGTTAATTGTCTGAATTTAGTAAATGATTTATTGTTATCATTATTATTATTATCATTATCACCATTAATGTTATTATTATTTTTAATATTATTATTATTATCACCTAGTGATCATCAACCCATGCCGTCTGCTAATGTTACAATATATTTAAATTCATGTTAACCCTATTTCACCCTGCCAAAAATTGTTTTAATATTTCTCCCTATTTTTTAGGGGGGGTGAGGGTGGCGTTATCTTTTTTTATTTTATTTTAATAATTTCTTTTTACACAATGAGTTATTATTATTATTATTATTATTATTATTATTATTATCATTCAAGTTATGCAGTTGTTGATCCTCATCCCTATTGCCATAAGGGTCTATTAACACCCCTCCCCCCTTCAACAGCAATTTTTTTTTTATCTTAAGAATATTGGGTTAGAAAGAAAGAAAGAAAGAAAAAGAAAAAAAAGTTTGTTTTTTTTATGAAAAGTGGAGAAGTCCACTTGGGACAGTAAAGAGGAAGAATCGTAATTTGTGAGTTTGAATTCTAGTCATTCTGTTTATATTAAACCTCTGGGCTAGTACCCTTGGGAAGGGTATGAGTCCCCCACATACCCTCCAGCTATGGATTAAATAGTGCATATTGTGTTATTCAAAAAACTGTGTTGACAAAAAAAAAAGAACATTCATGAAAAACTGATTGTTCTCTGCATTAAATGACCTGAAGAGGTTGATAGGCCGTTAAAAAAGCCAAGAATCTTAGAAAGGATTCCATAGAAATCATTAGCCTTTGCTAAAAAGACTAATAAACATTGCTGATGATGATGATGCTGCTGCTAAGATTTTTTTGTTTCCCCCCTCCTTCCACCCTGGTTTTGTTTTTACCCAGCTTCATTGCTGCTGCTGTTATTATTACTGCTGCTGCTTATTCTGCTGCTGCTGGCCTTTCTGTTGTTGTTGTTGCTATCCTTGGTCATAGGAGAGAGAAATGAAATAAGTATTGAAATTAACAAAAATTAATTATTTGCCCCCCCCATCATTTTCTTCTTCTTTTTCATTCCTATCACTCCTCCCCCTCCTCCAATTCCTTCTACTCCTCCTTCTCCTCATTTGTTAATATCTCCCTCCTTGCAGTCTTTGCCATTTTTCAGAGTGAAATGAATGGACGACATCAGCAGAGAAGCTAAGTCAATTAATTGCTTTTCAATTTTGGATGCAATTTACAATAACCCTACTACTACTACTATTAATCTTATTATTATTGTTTTAAATAATATTGTTATTAACCCTAACCCTAACCCTTTCATGTAAAAAAACTTTACAAAGTGTTAAACCAAAATTGAAACAAATAAAGAAAAATAAAAAACAAGAATTTAAACAAAATAATAGGAAAAAAAAAACCTTGACATTTGTTTTATTTAATAAACCTGGTTTTTGGTTTGTTTAAATCTTTTTTTTATGTTAAAAACAATCTGAACTACAAAAATAAATTTAACCAATTCATTCTGGACAATAACATAGAAATACCTTAACATTTCTAAAATCTAATAGAATTGTTATTTTCATTCTTTTTACATTCATAAACAATCTGAAAAATAAATTTAACGAATTAATTCAAGACAAAAATTAACAGAAATAAAAAATTTAAAAAAACAACATTTTCATCAATATTTTTTTTTTTTTTCAATGATTAAAAGTGTTTGAAATTTGATGTTAAATTCACAGGTCGTATCCAAACATTGGTCTGCACTTTGTTTAGAAACTTGTAATAGGTCGACCTGTAAACAACAAGGATGTCCGTTTAGGGCAGTGGGCAGCCTGTTCGACTTGGAATCATAACATACAAGTTTGAATCATAATTGGGCTAATGCCCTTGGGAAAGATATGAACCCCCACATTTCCTCTAGCTATGGATTAAATAGTGCATATTGTGTTACTCAAAAAAACACGTGTGGACAAGACAGCAGTTATCAAAAACTGATTGTTCTTGGCATTGAATTATCTCAAAAGGTTGATATGCCATTAAAAAAATAAACAGAGAAACCTTTTAACAACATCAGCCCAAGACAAAATTCTGACCCTCCGTAATCTAAAAAAAAAAAAAATAGTTTTTGGATGATTTTGTTTCATGAAAATAAATTTTGTTAAATTTTATTTCGGCCATCTTTATTAAAATGAATTTTTCATTTTTTCATTAATTAATCATTTTGTTTTATTTTTATTAACAATAAAGGAATTGAAACGAGATGCATTTGAAATGGGAATTGTTGTGTTGTGTAAATGTTTAGAATTGGCAAAAATCTATTTGACTTGCATTTATTATTTTGTTATCTCAGGTAAAAATTATCTTTTATTGAATCTAAAAAGCATATATATTTCATAGATAAATGAACCATATTGATTGCATATATAAAATAACATCAATAAATAATTTGGAAATTTGCATATAAATCTATTTCATTCTTTTAGAAATTATCAGTGCAACTCATCCAAATTGAACTCGCAATCTTAATGATTAGAGATGAACGGCTTTAAACATTCCTGTAAAGGAACTTTTTGTTATTTCTCGTGTTAATCTTCAATAGTCAAGGCTGTTTTCCTCATCGTATTGTTTATATTTTTTATTTACGAAACAACACTTTATTGACAATGTGTATATTAGACATGATAAATTTTACATTCTTCTAAGTTATTGTTAAGTAAAACTTATATATTTTATGAACTGCCTCATCAAGTAACCCTCTAAATCTTGTTAAAAATGTTATATGGTCTAAAAAAAAAAAAAAAGAATGTTTTTCTAAATACCAAAAGTTTAACTTTTTTTTTCTTTTCTTTTTGCTTTGTCTCACTCAGCCAGAGAATATAAATTCTAAATTTAATACTTATACTTATATAGATAAGTAGAATTTTATATATATATGGGCAGCGACGGTAGAGCATTGGTAAAAGCTTGGGTTCTGGAATCGTATTACCCGAGTTCAAATCCCAGTCAAAACCATTACTTTCACTTTAGCAGCCTCGGGCAGATGAGGCTCGTTAACTCTGAAGAGCAGCTCATCTAGGTGAAGGGTAACACCGAATGTAAAAAATCCGGGTAAGAGCACGTAAAAATGGCCTTGTGCCAAACTTGGTTTGATGCTCACCAAGTAAATATAATATATATATGGGTGGGAGAAGAAAATTAAAAGATTCTGTATTCCAAATGTGCGTGTGTGATATTATCAAATAAAACAATTACCAAGAAAACCAACTCAATAAGTCACTATAAAATCATTGTTAGTTTCTTTTTTCAAATGTGTCATACATATATATATATATATGGCATGAAATGTGTTCATTTTTTTAATTGTGGTTATTAGCATTTGTATTTGGGCTAATACCCTTGGGAAATGTATGAATCCCCACATTCCCTCCAGTTATGGGTTAAATAGTACAAATTTTGTTATTTAAAAAAAACTGTGTGTGGACAAAAAGGAAAGAACATTTTTTTATAAAAATTATTCTTGCATTAAATGATCTAGAAAAGTTGATATGCCGTAAGACTAAACAAACAAATGTGTTCATTGATTATGAGAGAGAGAGAGAGAGAGAAAGAGAGAGGTTGGATGACTTGAGATTTATTGATTAAAATAGGCAAGAATTTCAGAAAATAATTATTGGTAATTTTTTTATAAAAGAATAAAAAAAAATCTCATTGTTTTATTATTCCTGCTTTTTATCTTGGATTTTTTAAAACCATTCCTTCCTTCCTTCGACATATTTTCTGACTGAAGAGATTTTATTCAATAATAATAATACTTTCTACAATTGTTCTATCTGAGACTAGAGTGTCCCTCTTCTGTTAAAACTGGTAATAATAATAATAATAATTGCTTTTTAATATGCAACCTGTTTTTATAGAATGAAAATAAGGCTAAACATTGATTGGCAGTTTTATTTGGTTTTTGTTGGTGAGGGGGGAGCAGGGATGTTTTTTTTATTTTTTGAGAAATGATTTTAGTTTTTAATTCACTTGTTGGACCTTTTTAAAATTGGACGTTTTTTTTATTATTGCTTTTTGTCTTTATTTAACAATTTCTTTCTTCCTTTTAACTCTTTCAACAAATTGTCTGCCTTAAGAGATTTTATTGAATAATAATAATAATACCTACAATTATTCTTTAAGAACTATTAATAATAATAATAATAATAATAATCTTTCTGCGATATGCAAAATATATTTTATTGATTGCAAAACTAAGATTTAAACCAATCTTTTTGCTTTCCCAAAATGTTTTTTCAAACGAATTCATTCTTGTGTCGAGTGTTGTTGTTCTTTCTGGATTCTAATAATTGCCGACCTTTTTTTGGCTTGAGTGGATCATCCCTAGAATGACCTTTAACACTTCGTTACAAATGCATCAATTAAACACCTACCCCACCACATGCAACCTGGCCACCCCCCGAAATGAAAGGAACCTCATTATCCCTCTCAAGTTTAGAATATCTTTTTTGGCTTTTATCAATTTTAGATTATTCAATTTTCTTTTTTTTTATGAATGAGTGATAAGTAGAAGAAGAGGAAGAAGATAACAAAGAAGATGGTTTTCCTTCTTCTACTCCCTTTGTTCTCTTCTTTCTCTTCTTCTCTTTATCACTCATTCATTAAATCCCTTTCTTGACTTCCTTTTCTTCTTTAAAACAAAAATTATTTCAAATCTGCATGTCCCCCCACCCATCCCCTTGCATTAAAATCATTAAACCAAATTAACCAATGATTTTGATTTACTAAACAACAAGAAAATAAGATTGTTCTAGATTTTTTTTTAAAAAATCATTCCATTTGTTTTTGTTTGTTTTTACTATTTTCA
>JAUZSX010176352.1:0-16565 GCA_034780655.1 Idiosepius hallami
ATCTATTCAGCCTTTTAAAATGTTTGTTGATTGAAATTTAAGAATGAATATTCTTACATATTTTAAAATGTGTTTATCAAAAAAAAATTTTTTTTCCAATGCTGGGAAAAAAGGGGTGAAATTTAAATTAAATAAATCAATATTTTACAATGGAAAATAACTATTTTGATGTAAATCTCAATAATTATTAATATCATTTGAGATAAATGCAATGTTCTAAGACTATAAAGTAGAGCTACAGATTTAATATCATCCTTAGGTCTTTATAAATCTCTAGAAATAGTATAAAATGTTAATTCAATGAAGCATTATAAACAATCTAAAAATTCAGTGTTTTAAAATCTGGTTGAGAACTAAACAAGAGAAATATATAAATTTAAGCCTTACAATTTTCAATAATCCGTATATTAACTTCCTCAAATTTATATATAAAAAAATTAAACCATCAGGTTGTGGAAAGTAATGTTTTCATTGTTTAGAAAAATATAATATTTTATTTCAATAAAGAATAATTGTGTGATGTTAAATCAGTTGTAATTATTATTTAATAAAATTCTCAATTATTGTCCTTTTTAATAATCAGTTAGTATGCAAGCTTACAATTTTAGTAGCTTTTTCAAAAATAATTATTGCTAAACTTGAAATAAATATTCATTTTCAATTTAAAAATGTTTATTATTTTCCGTTTTAATAAGCCAAAAGAAATAAGTATGTTTCTTATATCATATTATTTTGTTATTAGATACTAGCCGTATTACCCCGTTGTGCTGTTTCTTTTTTATTATTATTTGAACTCTATATTTCGTATTTTCAATATTTTCTTTTTTGCATTTAAAAAAAAATCCAAACACAAATTCTAACCCTGAAACTAACTCCACTCCTAACACGAAACTTTATCCCTAACCGCAAAATCCTAACCTAAACTTAAATCCTAAACTTCACTCTAAGCCTAAGCCAGCCCCTAATTCGAAACACTAATTTCAACATCAACCCTATCAACCATAAATCCAAGCTTAACCCCAGTCCTAACCCTAACCCTAACTCTAATACTTAACTCCAACCGAAGAAATGAGGAAAGGTCGATTCAACTTATATTAATTTTATTCAAATTTTAATTTTCAAATAAACATGATTTTTTTTTGTAAAATAAATGGATGGATGATTTTTCAGTAAGGAAGTTAAGCTTTTCAAAAAAAATCTTCTGTTTTTTTTTTTCATTTTGTCATTGACGCATTAAAAAAATAGATTTAAAACAGTACAAAATAAAACTTTTTATGATTTTTCTACTGTTTTGATGGCTCAATAAAACCGAACATCATTTTATTTGTGGTTTGGGGGATTTATGCGTGCTAAGCATTGAAAACTTGTAGTTTTTTTATTAGATTTACTTAAATTGATACGCAGACGTTGTGCACTTTAATGGTCGCCAAATGACTTCCGTACATTTGAAAATAATCCCAAGAAACCAAAATAAATATCAACAAAACGGAAAAATTGCACCTTCATATCATGTTCGTTTTAACACACCCGAAAACCCTTAAAAACAAATTAAGCCGACCAACAGCTTTAGTGTTCTCTACTCATCATTTTGTTGCTAGGTGAAAAACAACTTCTGACCGAAAAAAAAGGCTCTACTGATTAAATATAAATAAATTATGAATGTTTTAATTATTGATTTTAGATAATTATCGGGTCTAATCCGAGAAAAAACAGGTCTTATGACACTCCCAGTATAAATGATCTATCTGGAAATTTTCCAGAAAATCTGTTCAGTAGTTATTAGGTATATAGGGAACGAAAACACACACACACACACACATTTAAGTTTACATAATAAGAGATTATGTGGTTGCAATTAATTTGTAAAATCTGATTGACACAACAAAAACATTAAAGTTTTTCATAAACATTTAGCAAGAAACCATTTTTTGCTGAAAATAAAATTATGCATTATTGTTGTTCCAAAAGTTTTATTCGTTTATTAATAAAATTGAGTATTCGACATTAATTAACAACTGAATTAATATTGTTTACTCGATATGCATTTAGGAACGCAATTTTGCTGGAAGTAATATCTGCAATTCGGTCGTTCAATTATTCTATTATTCGTCTTATGACTTTTTTGGTTTGTCAAGTCTTTATAGAAAATAGCGAAATGTAGTTTTCTTTGTTTTCATAAAATGCATTATTATGAATAATGCATTGTATATTCTATTTTTCTGAAATTATTTTGAAGCATTTAACGTTAAAGCACCTTCCGTCACTTTAGGCAGGTTTTATTTCCCTTGTGTGTTGCATATAAAGCTTTACTGTGATTTAATTATATATTCATAAACCGAAAAGTACCGAAATAAAACACTTTTTAATCAGTTTGTGCTAAAGGATATGTACTTAAATAAATAAATAAATAAATATAAATATATATATATACAAATATATATATATATTTTTTGTGTGTGTGTGTATGTGTAAGTATATGAGGATAAATCAAAATATTCTAAGATAAATAGCACAAACTCAATTTAAGTGAAAATGGAGACAAAATTAAATAGGAACAAATAAATAAATAAATAGTGAGAAATAATAGAAATGAGAAAACAGGGGATGGGAAAGAAAAGCAAGATCAAATAAAACATAAAAAATGAAAAAAGAAGGTGAGAGTGAGATAGATAAAATTAAAAACACCCCTCTGAAGTGATATATATATATATATATATACATATATATATATATATATATATATATATATTAGTTAGGCGAAGATAAGGGGTCAACAGCCATCGATGTCTGTCAGTTTTTCGCTTGCGCAGTCTCAGAATGATGACCACACAGGTGAGAAACTGACTGTCACCGAAAGCCATTGACTCCGTGTCTTCGTTTAATATAAATGCTATATCACTGATATTGGGCACTCTAACTATAAATATAAGCAATTTAACTCTACACTCTGTAGTTAAATTGCTTATATTTATAGTTAGAGTGCCCAATATCAGTGATAGAGCATGTATATTAAATAAAGACACACACACATATATATATATATATATATATATATATGTGTGTGTGTGTGATTTCTATTTTGAAAACTATTTTTATTAATACTTGACGAATTTAATTTCAATAAGTTTACGAACGTTTTTGACAACCTAATATAATTTTATGAAAAAAATGTTGACGTATATCTTAATTTTTTTTAATGAAAAATGTCGTTGCTACATGAGTAATATATCCAAGTATACAAAGCTTCTGAATAGAAGAAGAAAGATAACATCGACCAAAACAAAACAGCTTCTTGGGTGTTTTAAAATATTCTATGCGTTGAATTAATGCTCACCTATTTATTAGAGTGAAGTTTGTTCAGTGACTGAGATTTCTTTTCCTAAATACTGAACAATAATTGAATGAAGTCATAAAATTGCTCATGGCTACGAACTGTACTTAATAATATCATGTCCCAGTTTGCAGGTTATTTAAAACTATGATAATCAAAATCGCTTTAGAGCTTCTAAATCTTAGTCGATATTTTTTCTCACAACTAGCAACATTGCCAGATGTTCATTGAACAAAAAGTTTCAGATACATGGGGAAAAACGAGAAAAACTTGGTTGAGACCAGAGATGCACACCATTTGTACATTAACAAGTCAAAATGATCTACGTATCACCTATAACGTGGGGCTAATTGAAGATTACTTGGGATTAGGGTTCATTCCACCACTTTGCCCACGACCTATGTTACGAGGATGATGTTGGCCAGCCCTTACTTCCTCGCCACGTACTTTAGGCCACTCTCCGGGGCTCCCCGTATCTGCTCACTCTTTCATCTCTCTGTTGAGATAGATATATTGTTGGGGCAGCCCCGAGCTCTAATATGACCCTTGCAGTATGTTCTAGCATGCAAGAGCTTTCAACTCCTCTAGGCTTCGTGATCATCCCAGTGGTGTCTACGTGTCTCGTCTTTGTGTATATCTGTAAGTACTTCTGTTTGGGTGTAGGGGCAGACTGAAAGAAATACAAGTATTTTTTAAGTTTCCAAATTTATTGCTCTCTTTGTTTTGTTCCGGAATTAAAATTTGGAAAGAGAAATATTCATTATCCACTGTGCCCCTCCCCCGAGCTCCAGTCAGTAAACCGTTTAACAGCTAATGTAGCCGGACAATTTGTCACTGACTTACTAACTTGTTTATATAATTATCTCTCGATTTTTGATAGTAGTAAAAAATTTGATTTGTTGATTTGTTAACTTAAAATTCCTTACTTGATTTTTAATAGTTTTAAAATATTTGATTTGTTTAATAACTTTACATAAATTACATTCACGTGACTTTTAAGGAATTCGATCTTATTATCTTTTTCAAACTCAGCTTGCATTTTTCTCCAAACAATGAACCAACCCATATTTTTTTTCCAAAATCCATTATTTACGACTTAGCAGCTAATTTTTTGTTCTCGGGCTCGATTCTCGGCTGAACCTAACAGCCAAACTTAATCAAGCCCCATTATCATATTACAAACGAACAAAAAAATTTAAAACACATTATTTATAAATATATTGAGTTTTATGATAATTTTCTCTTTAAAATAATAAAAAAATAACTATAGTTTCTATATTTTTTATAAATAACTTCTAATCATTTCCTGAACAAAAATGTTGAGTAGAAATCATGCAAACAATAAAAAATTAAACTATTTAAATTTTTCATGAAGTAATGGATGTTTCTAATTTAGGAAATATAATAATTGTCAGATCATTTCTGACTTATTTCAGTCATATAACATTGATGATTAAAAATAGATGATAAATTGGTGAAAAATATCTTATTTTTTTAAGGCCATGCGATTTTCATACAATGCCTGTGTGATTGACGTAATGGGTACCTCTGCTTAAACGTAGTTGCTGCATTTTGTCAAGAGCTTTATATAATTTAACACATAAAATGTGTGCCGAAAAAATGTCTTCATAATATGCGAGTTCGAATCCTAATTGTTCCATTTTTTTCACATTCTAATAGCTTTGGGAAAGGCATGAATCTTTACAAAAAATCCCTCCAGATTATGGTTTTCGTCATAAAATGACATGAAAAAGATGATGAATTGTAAAACAAAATAAACAAGAAAATGTCTATTAACATGAAAAATGTTAGAAAGAAAGCAGATTCCCAAGTGAATAATCAATAAAAATAATTCAACGGAAATGCATGAAAACACTCAATCTCTAATATTAACCGTCCTTGTTTTTAACACAAATCTGGAGTTTTTTGTAAGGATCAAATAGTTACGCACCAAGTAGACCGAAAAAGTGTGTAAAATTATATGTTCTATAAGGAGAGCACAAAGTAACCTTGAAATGAAAACAGCATACTTTGGTCTGGCCATAGAAAATTTAAAAGCAGTTGATAGAAAAGTTATGGCACGCATAAGCAAAACAAAAAAATGTCAATGGACGGATGGATAACTTTAAGTTTATAAACTTAATCTTATACATTTACAGATGGCAAGAATTATATGATTGTCATGCACATGGGGTTAAAAAGGCTGTTAATTAACTTTAGGAAAAGAATAAAATGTTTTTTGTAGTTAGAAGAGTCTTGCCAAAGTGATCATAAGATCAAAAAGTAATTGCCTTGTTTGCGTTAACTTATATATATATATATTAGAAATGTACTGGGATCATGTGTAAAACAGTTGCACGAAATTGAAAGAGATTTTCGCCAATAATTATATGAAATATTTTAACCATTCTAAAATTATAATTCATTTTTGAAATGTTATTTCTCTAATTAATGAATGTAAGAAGCTATATTGGATTAACTTTTATTTAAAATTCAATATGGACACATTCATTCGCCACCAGATTCAAAAGTCGGTCATCAACTGATTTCACAAGAAACTCGTGAGGTATGAAACTCATCAATTCAAATTTTTTTCACTTCAAGTTCTTTCGAATTCCTTGCTTTGGTTGAGTGGACTTGTTCCTTAAATCATTGCATTAACTTTTAGACCTTGATGTAAAAATCGGTTACTAGGTAAAAGTCGATACGTATATCACCTAATTACCAATTAGCAAATCAGAACGATTTTGTTATGGAACTAAAAAGCACCAAAATATCAGATGAGTTGTCTATTTAGGCATGTCACCAAGGCTGATATCACCCTCTTAAAGTCCAAATGGATTTGTAACATAAACATAAAAACTTAGAAATACATTATAAGATTTTGATGAATTATAAGTATTTTAAAATAAAAGTTTCTTTCGGATCACACTGTATATACAAGTATATGTTTATTCACGTGTCCATGCATGTGGATTTTGTTTATACGCGCGCGTGTATGTTTATGTACATATACTTTAAAAGCCAATACATCGATCCCGTTCATGAAATGGCATTTGGATGAGTGGATTTACTTTGTAGTAATCCAAGAGAACTGATAATCAATGGCTTGACAAATCAGCTTTTAGTTCCTCGTTTCTTCCTCCTGAAATAGAAGAGTATTGCCGCAGTTGAACCTGCGTTATGAATAAATATTTGTCAGTTTAGCAACAAGGACAGGGGCCTATTTCGATGAAGTAATCTGATGCATTAAAAGGTTCTAAAGGAAATAGATAAAATAATAGCGACATAAAGCTGTTTGAGGAGATTCACTATATTTTCTACAAATAAGGTCACTGAATTGCACGCTTTAAATTGCTTTAAAAGCAACGTAACACAATTTAAAGACTTAACACGCAAATCCCTTAATTGTTTTAAATTGGTTTTATAGGAATCCTTACATCAAAATTAAAGTTTTAGAATTTTTTTTTACAAAGTCAATTGTTTAAAAATTAAGAACTGAGTAATTCAATTTAGCCTAAACGCAAAAGAAGCAAAAGAATTTTATCAATAGTTAAGTACAATTCTTTTATCTTAAAAAATATTCTGTTTCCAAAAATGTTTTGCTGTGTAAGGTTCCTGTCATTACATACAGATTGACACTTTTTTGCCTTTCAACTCAACAAACCAACACCAACAAATAAAGTTCCATCTCAATGAATAAAACAGAAAAAAATTCTAACAAAAAATGATTTAAAGTGAAGAAATAGTAATGGCAAGACTCTAAATAAGACACACTTCAATCACCCGCTCTTATCTGTTGAAATGATATCTGAAAATTGATTTAAAAAAATTTTCCATGAAAAGATATATATGGACTCAAAACACATATAGCGATTTTATAAACTCAAAACTGAAGATTTATATTTATATTTTAGAGGGGAGAGAGAGAGAGGTACGTACGTCACACAGACGAACTATGACAGTTCACTTACATGTTGCGTATGTGTACCAGGCTAACAGCCCTGTCCACCTTGTGTCACACTGCTATTATAGTCCAGGAAAAAACGGGGTCGCCCTTTGCACTTACTTAAAAATTCAACTTTAGTGGGTTCAGAGTGTAGCTTAGGCCAAACTAAACACAGTCAGGTAGTTTATCAAAAATATAAACAAAATAGGTATTGGTTATGGTCCTTGATTTAAGGTTACCCACGAAAGCAAGAGCTTTAACATTTTGAAGCCTTTCGCCAGAAATATTCCAGGGTGCTGTGCAACATCGCACCATCTGAAAGATTTTATACCCCAGAGCAAGCAAAACTTGGCCCGGAAACGTTCAGAGCTCTAATGATAATAAAATGCAATGAGGACATGATATAGAATGTAATGTAGATGTCAAATTTGGAAGGAAATGTTCTTTTCTTTTGCATATTTTAAGATTTTTTTATTACTTTAAGATAAAAGTACTTATATTGTTTTTGTTTAAATCAGTTATTGTACTTTTTATTTGTATTTTGAGACTGAGGAAGACTTAAGAATAAAAGTATTTGTATTTGTATTTTTAGACTTAGGAATAAAAGTATTTGTATTTTTGGTAACCTAAACGAAAGTACTTGTATTTCAATTGTTAAAAGTCAGTATTCGATCCAACCCTAGGATAGATATTACCCTATAATCACATGCACAATTCCGGGTTGATTATATCTTAAAAATCACATCTGTTCCGCTTTTTAGTCCGTGAGAATAGTAGTTTATTTTGTATTTGGACATATCTACATTTTGCCGGGCAGCAAAAGTTGAGCATTGGTAAAAGCTCGGGTTCTGGAATCGTATTACGCGAGTTCAAATCCCAGTTAAAACCATTACTTTTACTTTAGCCGCCCCGGGCAGGTGGGGTTCGTTAGTTCGGGAGAGCAGCTCATCTGGGTTAAGGGTAACACTGAATATAAAAAGCCAGGGTAAGGGCACGTAAAATTTCCTTGTGCCAAACTTGGAGGTGCTCACCAAGCAAATATTATATATACATTTTAGATATTTAGTGCAAAGAATAGACATTTTAGATAATTGTTCTCATGTCCACTCTTAGTTTTTGAATAGCGCAATAGGCACTATTTAACCCTTAGCAGAAGGTGATGTAGGGAATGAATTTTTCTCAAGAATATTAGTTCAACTGTGCATGCAAATGGAACGGAATGAGAACGAACCCGACAATTACGATTTCGAAGTCATACTGTCTATAAGTTGTACCAAGTAGAATTCCTCTATTTGAGATTCGTTGCTACATAATAACTCGCCATTTTTCCCTTCGTAGTCTGGTAGAATTAAGCATTACTTGTTAAGATACATCATTTTACCTCATTGAATTTTCTGCTTCATTCGCATGTTTTTAATTCTACAAGAATTTTGAAAGAATTAATTAAGACTTGCTGTCGTCCTCTTTTCAGCTATGATCATTATTGAACATAATTGGACATTGTTGAATATTTATGCTGGGACGTAAATCCATGTCAGTCGATAATAATTCAATTGAAATGGCATTAACCCGAAGAGTTTGATTACGATTCTAATAATATTGGAATCGATTACTGATTAAGAGTTTTCCTTTCAATCTAAACATTGTTTTTTTTTATTTTGGGTAAATCCACGCCAACATCTTAAGTAAATGTTAAGCCTATGTTAAGCTAAAGCAAACGTTTATATTCGGCTAATGGTTGAAACACAATTGTATATATCTTGGGTACTCAGATATATATACATATACATATATATCGTCAAAATATTAATGTTGTGAGACAGTAACGTACCATGAACATGGACTCTTCCAAAGTAGGTGAGAATTAGAGGACGGTATTTTCCTATTAACGTGGAGTAAGATTAACAGTATGGGACATTAAGAGTAAGATCGGATTGCATTAATTTTTGGTGAGATGAGTCTGATAAACAAATGGGCTGTACCACGATATCACTTCTGAGTACCCAAGAACTACGTACAAAGCCAGTCAGCAGATAGGACTCAGCCAGTAATAGTCTACACTTTTGTGTCCATAGAGTGAAGCAGTTGATCCACTCAACTGCTAAACCTATGTATTTAATGGAATACACTTGTTGCATTGTTCAAACGTCTCGTATTTTTACCAACTAAATAACTTACTTTACAAAAACTATGCTTGTACTTTGTTAATATAACTTCTCTGTTTCTAACCAATGTTCCAATTTTTCCTTCGTGTTCGTAAACCTGGGTTCACATCATTTAATAAATACGAAAACATTTATTCCAGGTATGTACATTAAATTGAGATTCATGTCTAGATTATATAGTTGATAAGTTCAGTTGGTTCCTCAACCACTATGGATTCAGTAACTGATCGACATTACGACATTGATTCCAACTATTCTTTCAGCACTGAAGACTCTTCAAATTTAAGTAATTTAAATTCGGTAGCTAATAAATATTGGTTTAGTAACAGATTGAAATTCCTCAACTGATTTCAACTGTTTTTTCATCTCTTTGTTCTTGTTAAATAGAAGCGTGGTAATTTATATGTCATGTTATGGCACAACACCATTATATAAGTTTTTATTGCTCAATTAGAGCGTCTGTGTTGATGGATATAAACTAGTTTTATTTCTTTTATTAGAGAAAACCTGTCGATACGTTAAAATAGGTCCATTAAAATGATATAAAAGTTTAACTGTTAGTTTAATTTGTCAAACCGTCAATGGCAGACTTAAAGGGTTTTTGTGAACCTCAAATCATGAACATGGAATGATTAAGATTAGTACACTATTCAATATTGGATAATATATATATATATATATTGAAGGATGATCGAGCAGAAATAAGGATAGTTTAGAAAATCCTTTCACTTCAGCTAGGGACAATCTTGAAATGATATCCTTACTCTATCTATGCTGGTCCAAGACAGCACAAATAAGAATTTAGCCCGCATGCGTGACACGAGAACGAGTCTTTCTATGGGGGTGTTGCTCCGACATGTTGCCTTTCACTTTTTGTCTGAAATCAGTGCAAATAAAACAAAGCAAAAAATAAATTTCAAAAAATCTAAAAGAAGAAGAAAAAAAAAGTCTAAAATCAATCTTATTAATTCCACTTCACCTGAAGAGTTAACAATAAATATCAACAGAATCAGGACTCAGTAGGTTCCAATATCGATTTCTCATCTAGGTAGACGTAATTTCCCTGAAGCTGACTGACATTATAAATATACACCACGGGGTATTTTCGTTAGCGTTGAAGAAGAGACATTAGTGAACAAAAGAAATGTGCGTCAACAATCTAATCCACTCCATGGAGCTAAACAATTTAGTAAAAGAAAGAAAAATGCTAACAAATATGATTTATTTACATTGCCATGATAAACCGTACTAAAGCAGTAGGAATAAGGATTAGATCGTCAGGAGATTATGAATATGTTCTAAGAAAAGATGATAAAAAACATATTCTTAGCATAAAGCATAAGCGGTAATAAAAGTTAGGGAAGCACCGAATGTAGTTTTTTCAGAGAAATCGAAGAGAGATGGACTTAATATTAAATCAGTAAAACTTGTAATGCAAATGATGAGAGAGAGAGAGGGGAGAGGGAGACAAAGAGAGAGAAAGAGAGAGAAAGAGAATAAATAATGAAGTTTACAAAAATAATTTTGTGGGAAAACAACCAGAGATAATAAAAGTGTATAACCTATTTCAATCTTTTTTTCTTTTTGAAAAAATTATATATATATATATATATTCATTAGGATTTGATTAGTATACCTTTAAGTATAATTGTGGCAAATTTCATGCTTGTATCATCATTTGCACAATTCTTCTGAGCCAATTTCAGGCGGCCATTTTGCCGCCATCTTGAAAAATGGCCGCCATCTTGAAATTTCAATTGGCCAATCGGACAGAATTGATTAGTATCTCATGGAGAACACTTGTGCCAAATTTGATGCGTGTATCATAAAATGAACGATTTTTCCATTATCTGCTCCGCTATTTTCAGCTGTTTCGAGTCGACAAGGCTCGTTAATTTGTTACAGAAACTCATATAGATCTATAAGACTATTTGCGAAAATCCAGGTGAGCAACATCCGTCAAATTAATGAGATTAAATTACCTAGGTACAGGGCAAAACTGAAGATTAGGTATATAATGCGCTGGTAAACTGGCCTTGTGTCTTACTTGGACTTGTGCTCGATCAAGTAAATATATCCTTTCCGTGATACAGCAATTCGCCCTGTTTGTTAACCATTGGGCTAAGTAAACAGTGATTTAAAAATAAAGAATCTGAAAGGCATTGATAAAAATAGCCTGGGAGACGAATAATGAAAGATTTCTTTAATTATATATTGTCTTAAGAAAGTTCTCATTTTTCCTACTTGATAGATCTCCTTTTGTCAAATCTAACACTGAAATTGATAAACATGTAATCGGAGAATGAAACTAAGAAGGCAAGGAAGAAAGAAAGAAAGGAAAAGAAAAAAAAAAGAAAGACAGATAGAATGACGGGAAAAATGAACGAAAGGACGAATGAATGAAAGAAATACAGAATGAAAGGAAACGAAAAAAAATAAAAGAAAGAAAGGAATAATGAAATTAAGAAAGAATTGGAGAAAGAAATTATGAAAAAAGTAAGAAAGAAAGAGATTAATGAAAAAGAAAAAGCAAAGAGAGATAGAATGAATGAAAGAAAGAAAGAAAAATGAAAGGAGTACAGAAAGGAAGGAAGAATGTAAGAAAAATTTTAAAAAGTCAACGAAAAAAGGGAAAATGAAAGAAAAGGAGAAAGAAAGAAAATAATAATTAAAGGGAAAAAACAGGATAAATAAGGGAAAAAAGAAAGAAAAAGAGAATGATATACATTAAAGTATCAGGATTCATCCACATCTTTCTCCAATCGAAAAACTAAAGAGAAAAATGGCGCCTTGATATTACGTAGCAATATTATCCAAGAAAACAAACCAGAAGAATATTTACGTATCAGTAACAAAAGTATAAAGTAAATAAATTTGGGAGAGTAGGTTGGGGAGGAATATTTGGTCTATAAAAATGAGAAAAAAGCAGAATAATCTAAATACTACAGACTGATATTGATTATCAGAGATCAGTCATTTGTTTTTTTCTTTCTTTTTTTTCTTAATTTTATTCCATCTTCTTTTTCTCGATTGCTTTATACGGCATAAATAACAGATTGGACTGGCCGGATTTCAGATAGGATCTAAGGAGTGGAGAATGAGAGCCTGGGTAAATAATCAGATTCGTTCAAAATTAATGTCTACTTTCTAGAGAGTGTTTCCGAGATAATTAATCAAATGTATATTCGTCTACTATAGTTTTGAAATATCTCTGTGTGCAGTTATAACAATTTTTTCGGGATTCAATTCTGTGTTTCGTTTTATGTTAGAGTTTCTTCACACACGTCCATCCAATCGAAATTGACGAATACGATTTACAGATGCATGAAAGTAATATTTTAATTTATCGAGTATGAAAATTGAGAAAATGCAGGGAGAGAAAAAGTATGTTTAGTTTAATACTAAAAGGATTGTCAGTCATTGCTCAGAACTGGATGTGGTGATCTTTTTGTGCGCATTTTTATCATCGTTTTTTTTAATTCAATTTTTCCTTTCTAAAAAATAATTGCTATTTTTTTTTAAAGCCAAAAATTAATCTGTAAAAATAATCTGTGAATACATTAACGCCATAAAGACCAATGCAACCACTTTCACACACAGTTCAGTAAAGATACATTTTTTATTAAGTTTGAACCCTAAGCAGCCATTTTTACAGCCAACAATCAAATTGAATTTGTATCACAGGTCTGAATAACCAATCTAAACCATGTGTATTGCTTTATAGCAGGTCAATAGTTTTTAGATTTTGAAATTTCTATAAAATGCACAGAGATGAATTATGGTACACTGGAAGAACATTACAAGGTGCCTTATTTCAGTGATTGTTGTGGAATTTTAACAAATATTTGGAAAGTTATGCTAATTTTTCTGTTTTCTTGTAATTTTAAGTGTATATCACTTTATTGCAAGTGTTTGAAAATGTATATTTTTGATAATAAAACAATATTTTAACTTCATATGATGTCAATAAGCAGATTTGAGATGATGTGATGCTATGGGAAACTTCTAAAATCTGCCTCCAAAATTCATCCTTCATCGAAAATTGAACACCTCCTTCATAAACTTTCATTTTTATTATTGACCAGAGCTGCTTAATTGGGTATATATCTGGAGAACAAGGTGGCCATGTCGTCAAATTTTCTCCACTATTGTCTCATGACTTAAGGCAGGACGTGTGTCATAGGAAGATGGACAAGAAGAAAAGAAAGATGAAAAATGTCGAGAGGTTTTTGCTCGTTCAGTTGGGTCTGAGAAGTGAGGCAAGCGAGCCGAGACCTAACCTCATGGTCTGAGAGACTTGGTAAGAGGGATTCTCGACGGACTACTAGATATAGAGGCGGAGGGAAGTTCTCCGCCGTACTGGTGCCGGGGTGGAAAAAACGAGAAACTCTTGTTGATTGTGACTGTACGCAAACGCTAACAAAACATAATATATATATATTTCTACAAAGGACTTGTTCTTGGTAACTATTTGTCAACTATATAATAGGTTTATATCCCAAATTAATTGTTATTTTTAATTTGTTTAAGATAATTTACTATAGTAAAAAGAATTAAAATTACAGGTCAATTAGTTTTTAGAAATCTTAAGGTTTTTTCTATTATTGTCGTGGACAAACAGTAATGGTAAAAATAACGAACTCAAGGTTTTATGAAATATAAGTGTTTTATATAAAAGAAAGAGAATGGATTGTACAACAGAATGGGTGAGATGTCACTTACAGCTTGGCCGTAGCAGAGCCGCTTAGAATCATCTTGGAAGTCATATGATAACTCTACCGGTGAGTGTGTCTGGATCGCTGACTATATATGAAATAGACGAGTCTATAGCGAGGGGTATCAGGCATATCCCTACAACAATTATTTTGTCAAACAACTGTGGATTGTCGTTTCAGATTTTTGTTCCATTTGTCAATAGATTCATATCTGTATTTCTGCAAAAGTGAGAATATTTGTGTAAGTATTTTTAGAACAATCTCTAATCAGCAACTTTCCAATACTAGGTCTACAGATTCGAAATTTCTTCCCCCTTTTTTTCGTATTCGGGTATGAAGGCTTTGGCCAAACCTAGAATTTATTTATGATATTTACTTGGTGAGCACCCCCAAGTCTGGCACAAGGCCATTTTTATGTGCTCTTACCCGGGCTTTATATATTCGGTGTTACCCTTCACCTAGATGAACTGCTCTCCCGAGCTAACGAGCCCCATCTGCCTGAGGCTGCTAAAGTAGAATTTATTTATGATCATTTTTTATTATCTTGTACCTGCTGAGATTTTCTTTGAAATTAAAAAACTGAAAAAAAAACATGTTTCCTATCCTGCTATAGGGACAAAAATTGAAATTAATAAACATTAAAAAGATTTGTAGATTTGTTCAATTATTTTCAGTGTTTTAATTTGATGCAAAAAACACAAGTGTTTCCATTATTTTGCCAAACCCCTGTATGTTAAAAAAACATTTTTTTTCTTCTTAGTGTTGGCTTTTTTGAGTATTACTGTTGATCCTGAAGTTACATTTGCATAAATGTGATAGAATTAACAGAAGGATAGAGAAAAAAAAACACTTAACCAAAAAATCGATAAAATGCTCCGAAAAATACTATTGAAATAAAAGCAATAAAGGGCCAGTATATAATACATTACACAATATTTTGTAAGTGACATAGAAGTATTCTTCTCGTGGGACACGTAATGAAGAAAGCAGAGTTCAGGAATGGTAAAGGATAGAAAAGTAGAAAGGGAAAAAAATTGTTTGCAAGAGAAAAGACGAAAGTGAAAAATATCGAGCACACAGTAAAAAAAAAAATAAATGAAATTAGCGACTATGAAATTGTAAACAACACTTAATATGTATTCCTTCCGGGCGCAACTAATTCAATAGATAATATTTGAATATTTTCTTCCATTTAAATAATAATCTAATTTCAATTGAATATTTTGGAGCATTTTATTAATTTCTCTCGTTTCATGAATTTGACCGATAGTTCACCTTAGATATTTTTCTTTGCTTTTAACAGACTATGTAAAATTGGTCGTAATAATATAACCGTCTAAAAATGTAGAAGTTGATTTATTTGATGTTTTGGGATTTGTCTGTGTATCAGTATTAGATGCACATCTTGTTATGGTTACTAATGCATTTAAATATTGGGTTGTCTCAGAAGTTCGTCAAAATCTCGTAAACACTCGAAAAAATATTGAAATTTTACTCGCCAAGCAATAAAATAAACAACAAAATTATTCCCCACAATAAAGACCATTATTTCTAAGACTTTATGCTGAAGATTTCCAAGATTTCGGATCTGGTGAAAGTACCATTAAAGCGGCTTTGAATCAAATAATTCTTGAAACAGTCCCTTGATGATTTAGTGGCACCCCAGAAAGTGTTATATCTGATGGAGCATGATCAGGACTGTAGGCTGTAGCTGAACATTAACACCGTCTAGCTCTACAGATTTTTCTCTGGTCTTCTAGGCAGTGTGTGCCTTGTCATTGTCCTGTTGCCTCAAAGAGATTTTTAGGTTAATCAGAGCTTGGTTCTATTATTTTAACTTTTCGTAGACCTGCTCCACTTGCTGATAGAAAGAATATAAATAAACAAAAATTGCATAAAAATTTAATTTTATCAAACTTCAAATTTTTTTGCAAGTGTTTTCGAACTTTTGGGACAATTAATATAAATATATGTGAAAAAAAATATATAAATAGTGAGAGAAAGAAAAATATATATATAGAAAAACAAAAGGGGGTTAAAAAGGAACACAGAAGGCTGAAGAAAGAAAGAGAGAGAGTGGTCGGGTTTAAGAGACGTTGATGGAAAAAGAGAGATTGTAGCAGAAACAGGGATATAGAGAGATGAACAGTTATATAGAGAGAAATAAAAAAGGAAGAAAGAGAAAAAAATACACACACACACAGAGAAAGACGGCCACAGAGAAAAACCCACAGTAAGGGTGAGGGGACGAAATATATATAGAGTGAGAAATAGTCGGACAGACTGAAGGAGAGACAGAAATAAACTTATATATATATATATATATATATATATATAGAGAGAGAGAGAGAGACAGATTCTTGGATGGAAAGATAGAGTGTTCTACACAGAAGCAAGACAGAGAA